>VZTT01035937.1:0-13832 GCA_013400855.1 Buphagus erythrorhynchus | reverse complement strand
AGGAATTAATTCATTCTGAGTTGTGTATCTTTAAAATTTTTCTTTAATTAATTTTTTTTCTATTTTAGGCACTGCTTTGCAGGGGAAAGTATTCAGTCTGGTTTAAGTTTAATTGCTTTGCTTTGAGTGAGAAAATTATAGGTCTTACAGTGCTATGGTGCTATCATGGTGAAATTCTATATGATATTGACTGGAGAATAACCTGAAAATAGAAAAAGATAGTTTTAATTTGCATGTTTCTTAAACATGTGCATCTAACCACTTTAATAAAAAAGGTCTTATATTAAAGATTTCAGGTAGATCCCAAGTATTTTACTGAAAGTCAGAGCATATCCAGGCTAAATTAGTAATGATTCTGTGTCTTCTCTCTATCTGTCAGTAATGTTTCTTCACCATTGAGTTCTATTTTTCTTCAGGAAACTAAGGCAAGATTACTAAAGAAAACAGTGCTTCATCTTTTTGAATATTTTAATGCACTGTCTGTGTAAAAATGAACAGAATGAAAGGAAAAAAAAGGAAATGTTCTCCAGAAGTACAGAGTTTTGGTTGTTGTTGTTGTTTACTTGTCTGTTTTATAAAAACAATGTTTAATTTAAGGTATCTGGTGGAATTATTTTCTCACCTAGACATGCTTCAAAATCACCGTAATGGTGAATGGATGAAAATGTTGGTGCAAAAATCATTGAAAATGGAACACACTGGCATAGTGTGAAACTGATGCATTGCAGCAACTCCTGAGAAGACATTGTGCTGCTTTCTTCTCTGAGGAAATGATGATGTTAATATGGTTACAACCTACAATATAAATTTAAATAAATTGAAGTGTTACTCTGTATATACAGTAGAAAATTTAGTTTTAAAACATTGATTACATGGCAGCTTAATTTTTCTTTTCACACTTTCACACAATACAGGCAAGTTTAGAGAGTTGACTTTAGTACTAAATATTCATTCTGAGGCAAGGAGATTTAGATTTCTTTTGCTGTTTATGGGAGATTATATGGTTAACCCTTGTTCAGGTGTCATGATTAATTTACTTTTGTGTTTCTGAAAGGATCATTTTTAGTCTAGGAGAGTTAAAGACTACAATTCATTGAATTGAAAAGAGAAAAAATTACAAGTGACTTCACTTAGAGATAAAAAACATTTAGAGAAAAATTGTTTTGACATTCTCAAGGAAATGCTGAAGCCAAGTAAATATTAAATAATAGACCATTTTAGCTAAGCTTCTTGTGTGCAATTTTATGTTTTCTCCTTCTTTTCCAGAAAATATGTACATTTCCCACCAGTTTTTTAAGGTAGGAGTGTTTGGCTGTAGAATCTGATTCTTTTAGGTGATTGTTTGAGGTTGAATTGCAACATTAAAATTCTTTCACCTTTTTTTTTTTTTTTAAATTATTCTAAATGGCAAATTTGTTACAAAGATATAGAGCAGAGACAGATACGGAATAGCCAGCTAAGCTACTGGTAAATCTTTTGCTTCTTCCCTCCCTTTCCCAGGCATGGATTTTATAATGTGCATGGCTTTTATAATGAAGATTTGCATGTTTTGGAATCCAAACATTACCTAAGTGTCTAGTTTCCTGCTTTCAGATGGGATAAAGTTAATATTCTTTCTAGTAGCTGGCATATTGCTGTGTTTTGGATATAGGATGAGAATAATGTTGATAACACACTGCTGTTCTAGTTGGCACTGAGTAGTGCTTGCTCTAAGTCAAGGATTTTTCAGCTTTTCACACTGCTCTGCCAGTAGAGAGGGTGGGGGACACGAGAAGCTGGGAGGAGGCACAGCCAGGACAGTTGATCCCCATTGACCAAAGGGATATTCTACGTCATATGTCATTGTTCTGAATGATAAAAATGGGGGGAATTGGCCAGGGGTTGGGGGCTGCCTGGACATTGGTCAGCAGGCAGTAAGAAATTGTATTGTGCATCCCTTATTTTGTATATTCTTTTATCACTTGTATTATTTTCATATCCTTTTCTGTCCCACTACACTGCCTTTCTCTCAATGCTCAAGTTTTACCTTGTTTTCCAATTGTTTCCCACCTAGCACTGTGGGGAGATAGTGAGCAGCTGTGTGATGATTGACTCCCTGCTGGATTAAACTGCAGCAGCAGACTCAGTAGAGCAGAGGTTGGCTTTTAGCTGTATTTCGTGTCTTCTTGCCAAGCAGGACAGAGACTGCCACAGAGACTGCCCTAACTCCACTGGAGTGCCATATTTATCAGACATGATTTGTTCATAGCACAGGCTGCATGGAACAGGGACAAGTCCTCCTTTCCACAGCACCAGGTCACTGGGAGCAGCTCTGTCACCAAGCAAAGTAGTGACTGGGGGACTCCTTAAGGAAGTGGGTCTCAGCCATGCTCAGTTTGGCTCAAAGTGCTGCTTAGATGCAAGACTGGCCCTGTGGCCTTCTTGTCTGGAAGTTTATGATTGAAGAACATGTATGAGGGAAACTGGCTCTGTGTGCTCAATTCGAGCTCATGATCTCAGAAGCTGGGATCCTCCAGACCTTCCTCTGCTGTGGAAGAGGAGAGCTGTTTGCCTTGCTCACTGGATCTTGATGGGGACCATGCAGAAGAGCAGGAGGACTCACACAATCTGTGCCATTCACTCAGCTTCACTAGAGAAATGTTCATTTTGAGCAGTGGGAATCAAGAGGTTGAGCTGATAACTTCTAAGCTGCCTAAGCTCTCTGCTTATCTCTTTACTCCCACATAATATGATAGTATTTAAGGAACAGAGGTCTACATTGTATTGTTAAAAGTTACCAATATTTTTCATGAAGGGTACAATTTTTTCATTTGCTGCAATTTCTGGAGTAATGAAACCATACTATGCTATCATACGTGCACNAGATGACAGAAATATAATATAGATGTTCAGCTGAAGGGCCATGACCAAACAAAAGGAACATCACAGAAATAAAATAAAAAGATTAATAGTAGCAGAAGGATGGAAAGGTCTAACTATTGTTATTATAGTTAAACATGAAACATTTTTCTCTCAGGTTTCTGTTTTCTGAAGACAGGGATGGTAACTCATTCCCTAGCCACTGTCACACTGGATAAAATGTTCTTTTTATCAACTTCAGATGCAGCCAGTATATCTCTTGTAAACTTGCTTCTTGTCTGTGCTCTGCAAAAAATTATTTTCCAAAAGAATGACTTCTGGGAAGATCAAGTGGGAGTTGCTTTTTTGCAAGCTAGGATCAATTCAGCTATCTTTTTGTAAGCTAATTCAAAGTCATACTGTGAAAAGCATCCCCTTAGAAAACTTAATTTTTCTTTGGATAAAGACTTAGATAAAATTTTAAATGAGATGGCTTATCAGGCTAACAAAGTACATGTCAGAAAAAGGCAGAATTAACTACATTGTAGGCCATCTCTTCCATTTGGTTTCATTTGTGAATTCCATGTTGTGTATTTACCTGAAATGAGGGAGTAAATTGGATTTGTCCCGAAAGCTGTTGATTAAAATTCTTCCAAATTATATACATAAAAGCCACACTTATCCACCTATTTTTGGAAAATTGTTTCCAGTTTTATAAGCACATCAACTACAATAAAAGAACCTGAATAGTATCTTGGTATTCCTATGTAAATCAAAAGGTTATACCACTAAATTCTATCATTTGGTTGCCTATGGTAGCTGGTAAAATAACTCAGATTGAATTAATTTTTTACTTTTCTTAAATTTGTTCTTGGTTTTACTAATATAGGTTTTTCAGCTTACCTAATTTTTACTATTACACAAAGACATGAGACCTTTCTAACACTGATGAATTTAATTGAAGGATTACAACCACCTTAGGCACCAGAGAGAGATTTCAATATCTTAAACTCTTTGGATGCTTAGTTCTATTTGGTTTTATGGTCTCTACCACTGCAATACTATTCACATCCCATATTACTGTAGCTCCAGTTATCTGACTAATTTTGTCCACAGACAAAAGGGGGATTTTAGTAGTTGTGGATGAATCTCTGAACTTTGTGAATAGAAAAGTAAATTTAAAATTTTTCATGCCACCATGTTCAGTTGTATTTTCACTGCAGATTCCAAGTGTAGCAAAGAGACAATTTTCATCACAATAAAGATAATGGCTGCCATTTTAGGTCAATATGAGGCAAGCCTATAGGAAAGTCCTTTTAAGTTGTCTCTTGAAAAATGAGAAGTAAAAATGGTGTTTACTGTATAATTTTTACCTTTTTAAAAATATATATTTAGAGATACTCACAAAAATGAGTCTTGAGAAGTGGTACCTAATCTTCTATTCTAATCTCTAATGATAAATGTAAGCAAGGTCTTAAATGGCAGGGTGCACATTGCCAGGTGATTCTTATACCTCCAGGGTATATAGAACTTCAAGAAATGATTTTAATACTCTCCTCTGGCACTAAAATATGGGTCTCTAAATTATATATGAGTCTTTGAAACCCCTCTCAAAATGGCGTGAACATTTAACTGTACTCACCATCTACTAGTGGAGCAGAGATACATTGTATAGCTAGGCTTAGTTGCAAAAGAAATGCATATGAAAGAACAGAATATAATTTCTTTCATTTGATTCTCCCCAAATTGTGACTGGTAGCAATGCAGAACTTTTCCTTCTAATGAGCATGCTCAAATGTTTCCATTTTCCAAAGAATTGTTTTAAAAATAAATAATAAGGGAAATAAAAGGAATAAAGATCTGTTGAGTAAGACATGAAACAAAAAAATTATTGAGGATGAATTTCCCTGCCCACTGAGTCCTTGCAAGCTGGTACTTGTCCTCAGTCCAGCAGCTTTTCTGTGGCTTCATGAGCTGCACAGCCCTCACACAATAGGTCCTACAAAGAGCTTCTTTACACTGATTCTGGTTTGTGAGTCTTTTCCATGTCAAAATTAAGCTATTTCCTGTCAGGAGGATCCCAGGCCCAGCTCTTGTTGCAGGTACCTATTCTTCTTTGCTCCACATACCAGAAGTGTCTCCAAGCTGTGTGTACTTTCTGTTTGGTTGTCTTGTTGAGTAACCTTGTAATGTTAACACATTGGGTTTATCAATGAACTATTGGGAAATCAATTGAACTATTGAATCCATCTTGCACAACAAGATGGATTCTGTAGATTGATACTGATGTGAGATTTGAAAAAGACATTTAGAAAATTGTAAATTCAATTATTCTGTATGCTGTGCTTACCTAGAAAGGAAGGTACACAGATTAGGTAGATTAAGGGCAAATGAATGACGGAAGTATTAAATCCCTTAACTGAGGTAACATCTTAACCACTGTCCTCAGTCTGCAAGGAAGGACTGACAAATACAGCACTTTTGGCAATTGAAAGGGAGTTATTTATTTCTTAACAGCCAAATCATAGAAGAAGATAATGCTTTCCACTAGATGACAAAGGGCTTCTGACAGACAAATACAGAACATAGTCCAGATTCCTTCCAATCATTTAAAAAAGAAAAAGAGAGTCTCTGTAAGAGAGAAACTTTCAGTATTACATTCTCTTTCTACCTAATATAAGGGAGAGGGGGTATGTATGACCTCCGCCTTTCAGCATTTTCTTTGCTATTTGTGTCAAACCATTCAAAGAAACAGAAAAAACCCCATGAAACATCTTTCAGAAGGAAAGATACTTTAAATCTTGTATTGTGCTGATTGTTTTCCTTGATTTACTTTTTCCATCTGCCTCTAAAGGTTTGAGACAATGATCCTAGCATGTAAGAGGTCAACTTTGGAAACATTTCTAACTCTAATGCACCTGGATGCTCTTTGTTACCATGGAAGCAGATAAAACCATCGATTGAGAATATCAGCAGTTAACAGTGCTGATACTACAGCCCAACAAGAGAGTCAGATAAAGTAGCCAGTGAAACCAAAGAGCAATGCTGCATGATACTGCAATAACTGGTATCTGATTTACCCCCTTTGTCTCGGCTGCTGTAACAGGTTTCAGGGAGTTTTCTCAAAAATAAAAATTATCTTTTGCAAAGTCAGTTGTTGTAAGTAATGGCCCTTTGCTTCTGAGGACATATGCTTCTGTCTTCCATAGGAACTCCTAATTCCTGATGGTAGCTTGGATTATATAATCTGAGGTCAGGTTAAAGAAGCAGTGAAGATGTTGCTACTGTACCACATAGATACCACCAGAACCCTTCTTGGGTTCTGGTCAGTATTGAAATGCTAAACGAAACAGATGTGTGGGGTGTTGGGGTTGGGATATCTGAGGATAGGTAAGTACATATATTGTAACAAAATAGTTTTAGATTGTATTGTGTACATGTACAGGCAAACATGACCCAAGCCACACAGACACTATGGCTAATGTAAGCACCTAGTCTTGAGAGGTGAAAATATTATATTAAGATTAGTGATGGTTTTCAGGGTTTTTCAGGGCAGGAATCCAAGGTAGGCACATCTGGATTTCTGCATTAAATCCTGAGTGAAGTTAGTGCTAGGAGGTCATTATGGTGAGCCATAACTTATGTTTTAGTATGACTCTGCTGTCTTGAATGGTTAATTAAAAATTTATCAGTAAAAAAAATCTCTGAGGAAAGTAATAATGGAAAGAGGAAATTGAACAAAGTAGAAGAAAAGAAGTTTGAATTTTAAATAAAGACAGACTCTCATACTGCTGTCCTAGCTTCTCATCTCTTGTTTGTAAGATAATGAAGATGTCAAAACTTTTCCTTAAAGACAAAATGTTCTTTCTTTCCCATAGAAGTTATAAAAATGTCAAGAAAAACAGAAGCTGCTCAGAGCCCATAAAATATGACTGTTATAAACTCCTTGACACATTTATGAAGAGAATTATCTATTTAAAATATTTATTTTGGCTCCAGCAGTGCAGTTTTTACTCCACATGTGATATTATAGCTATTTTTTGATGATTTCTCCCTTAGCCTCAAATGGTAAGGTTCAGAAAAGCAGCTACCTTTTACCAATGGGCAGCTTTTGGAAATGGGAATTCAATGACCTGAGTAGGTCAGGATCTGATATCACAACATGCTGCTAACATGGTAATGGTACAGTGTAAAATGAGATTTCCCCCAGATGCAGAATCAACCTCTAAATTATTCTCCAACTGAGTTGACTGTTGTACTGGGTTGGAGCACAGCTGGATACCAGGATGCCCACCAAATCTGTTTGGTCATTCTCCTCTCCAGCTGGACAAGGGAATAAAAATACAATGAAAGGCCCATGAGTTAAGATAAGGGCACTCATCAATTACTGTCATGAGCAAAGCAGACTTGACTTGAGGAAATAAGGATATTTATTACCAATTGAGACATTGTCTCCCCTTCCTCTTCAGCTCCTTCCTCTTCAAGGGAAGGACTCCTCATACTCTTACCCTGTTCCAGCATGGGGTCACTCCCACAGGAGACAGTTCCCTCCAAACCTCTCAAGCACAAGTCCTTCCCACAGGATGCAATTCTCCACAGATTGCTCCAGCATCAGTCTCTTCCACAGGGTTCAGTCCTTCAGGAACAGGCTGCTCCAGAGTGTAACCCCATGGGATCACAAGTCCTTCCAGCCAGCCTTCTCCAGCATGTGCTACTCTCTCCATGGCTCCACAGGTCCCACAGGAGCCTGCTCCAGTGCAGGCTTCCCACAGCGTCATCCTCCTTTGGGCATCCATCCTCTCCATGGGCTGCCAGGGCACAGCTGCCTCACCATGGGCTGCAGAGGCACCTCTGCTCTGGCACCTGAACTCCTCCTGCCTCTCCCTGTTAGCTGACCTCCCTGTCTGCAGGGCTGCTGCTCTCACTCATTCTCTCACTGCTCTCTTCACTGGCTCCAAGTGCCATTTGTGCAGCTTGCCTCCCTCTTCTCAGACTGTTATCCCATTGCTGGTGGGCTCTGCCTTGGCCAGCACTGGGTCCATCTTGGAACTGGCTGCTCTTGGCTTTGTCAGACACAGAAGAAACTCCTGCCAGCTTCTCACAGAAGCCACCCCTGCAGAGCCCTGCTACCAAACTCCTGCCACATAAACCCCATACAATCCTTTTGGTTTTAAGCTAACCAGCTGATACCTTTTTAGCTGTTAGGTTTCTCACTAAGCTGGATTTTATTAATGGTGTCTCAACGCATGTGGGAGAGTGCATCCTGTTCTGAGATCACTTTTAATTGTTTGTGACATGTAAGTGGAACATCAGTGACATCCTGTGGCAGCACACAGACAAGCTGTGCTCTGGACATCTTGAGGGATGAGTTTCATGAATTTGCCTCTGTTTTCTTATGATTTGGCTCAAGGTCTGCTTCTGGAGAGTTCAGGCATATTTTGGCAGAATTGTGTTTTCTGGCTTAAGTAGTCAGTGAGCAAGCTGTTACTACAGAATAATTTAACAAATAGTAAAGGATAAACAATATTAATCTCAACCATCAGATTCTAACTCAAAGAATAAGTCATCTCATATACAGTGTTGTGTCATCCTGGGAAATTTTTTTTAATACTTGAGCAGAATTTACCAGAATTGTCAAACAATAAAGAAATGAATTTCATGGAGTGTGTAGGAGAGCTGATGAACTATGTAAGAGATAAGGCATTATTTGGCAATACCATTTTCAATTTTTAATTTTTTTTTAAGGTGATGGAACTTAGAGACTTGAATGCAGAGTATAGTAGTGTGCTATTTGAAAAAGCGGTATTATTTTAAGAAGTAAATTTGTATGTCCTTCACCAGACTATGGAGGCCATTGTAAACATTGTAAATCAGTCATTTAAATTATCTTCTAAAATAAGAAAGCCACAAAAAAAAATCTGTCATTGGGCATTCAGGTACGTATCCCTGTTGTGTCTACCTTTGGAGAAGAGCTGATTATCTACCATGCAACTAAAATGCAGTTATGCTGTCCTGCTTTGATAAGGAGATGTATCAGATACAGTAATGTCCATAGTGCAGGTAGCAAGTCAGGACTATCAGATTTTCTTTCTCAATAATTCAATCTGAATATTGTCACTAGGACTGGACTTCTCTACTTCCATTATGAATTATTTTTAAATATTTTTAATTCCACAAGAGTAAGTGAAAACAAAGTGGAATATGCCTGGTTATTTTGCTCCTAAATTTTTCTATTTTTGACAAATAGGGAAGTATAACACATTCATTCTACCATGCCCAAATACTTTATTTTCAGTTTTTATAACTACATATTTGTCACAGCAAATTCAGACACATTAAGATTTTTTTAGTTTATTTCAGGAAAGAGCACCTACTGTTCTCTTGATTCAATGCAAGTTTTTTGATATCAATATAAACAAGGAGAAATCCTCTGACATCAGCATTAGATTAATGAAAATGAGACTGCTAGAAAAAAACAGAGAATACTATTTAACAAACATAAGTCTTTCTTCAGGAACAGTGTTCCAGCTCAGCAACAATTTATCCAACAGAAAAGATCAGGAGATATTTGTGGTACCTAGAGGCTGTTTCTCCTCTCAGTGATGGAAAATGGCCTCCACCCTACATGCACTGAATTCTCTTTACAGGGGTATCTCAATAATTCAAAGTTTTTGCTGTTTCAGTAGGGAGGAAAAAATAAAAAAGGTAGTTTTACAATGATAAAAAAAAAAAGTGTAAACTAGACTATTTTTATGTTGCTAGAACCTTTCGCTGATTCTAAAATAATGTGTAAGGTACTTCATAGGTTATTAAAACATTTAGAATAAATTGTGCTGTGTTGGGGAAAAAACCTGTTTGGCTGACATTTTTCTTACTGTGCTTGCATGTGGCAATGATGCAAGCAGTGATCAAATCACAAATTTCAAGGGAAAAAAGATCAAACTGGTGAATTGAATATAAATTAGCATCTTTTTAGATATCAGAGTAGAGATAAAGAAAGAAACATGTCTAGAAGGGAGAGTCAGAGTAAGAATGAAACACCACATGTTTTTTCTGTTCACTGTTTATATTGCAAAAAGAAGTAGAGGGAAAATCTAAGGAACCAGCTCCATTTTGCTACAGAGGTTCGAGCTGGTACAAAAGATGGCTGCAGTGTTAAAAGAATATGACCACAAAAATGGACAGAATAGTTCTACAATATTTTAATTTTTATCTGAGCCAACACCCTAAAGGAAATAAGCCCATGAAAGTTAATTTCTTATTTCTCAAGAGAATTCATGGTCAGATTTGTTCCATGTGCTATGAAGATAAATTCTATTTTTCTGTGACAAATTACTGTTTCTGTTTATAGGAAAGGAAGATGTAGCCAGAAGAAAAATTCTGTGTTATAGCTGTATTTGACAGGCTCCTTGTTTAACTCAGATTTATTTGAAAGAGTGGGGAAATAATGCCTGATAAATCCATACAAATATGATATTATGTGAGGATCCAGACCAAAAAATCCAAAACAAACCCCCAAGCAACAACCCAGTATGATGCAGAGACTGGTAGAAGTTTTTTTTCAGGGAGCAGGAAGTTCATAAAAATATTTACCAAAATCGCTATCCATCTGTATTTATTTCACTAAACCAAGGAAATACCTTTTTATTTTCTTGAATGTAAGGGGAAAAATCTTTGAANATATATAATTTTGAAGAGTTCATTATCAGTACAACTTGGTTGCTTACTATATAAGAATTTAACTTCTAGAATTTGCATTTCCTACTTTGCCAGAGAGGTTGCCCAGAGACATTGTGGACTCCCCATCCCTGGAGGTGTTCAAGGCCAGACTGGATGAGTCTCTGAGCATCCTGGTACAGGGAAGGTGTCCCTGCCCATGGCAGGGGGGTTGGAACTAGAGGATCTTTAAGTCACCTTGAAACCAAACCATTCTGTGATTCCGTAATTATTTTTTTAGATTCCTACAATATTTTGGGTTCAGAGCACGACTTGCAAAATGCATTTTTGAGCATTTTGAAACACTTTGTTTCTGCAGCCATGAGCTCCTTTGGACCTTGTGACACAAGGGAAAAAGGCATTTCTTCATAGAAAGCATTCAACATCCTTACTCACACAGCAGAACTGAATTCCCTACATTTTTCTAGGTGAAGACAAGCTATGCCTTTGCAGCTGTTACAAATGAGGGCACCTGACTACATTGATCAGGAACAAGTGGAAACCACATTTTAACTCCTTGCTTTTTTTTTAGGTGTATTTTTATTTTTCTGATGAGTGTTATCAATCAATTTCTGATGCATAGATTGTCACAGCCAGAGGTGATCTTGTCCTCTGTTCCAGCAATATGAAAGCTGGAATATCAGAGATATCAGTGGTTATCAGAGCCATTTTAATTCAAAGCTTGTTATAATGAGGCTTAATCTAGGTGAATTATTGGTATTACCACAGCATTCTGGAAAAAGTGACTGTGTGAGATGTTTTCAGCCTGCAACTCTTTCTGTTCATTGTGATGGTTCTGCAATTATGTTCATTTCTCTAGAGGTAAAATTTATTGGAGACTATGAAATTTGGTCTTACTAAATACACTTGCCATGGAATTAGCTGGAGGTGTGAAAAAAACAACAAAATCCTATTTGAATCTTCCTGTGCCATGTCTTAAGTAATTAAAGACAAAGCATCACACCTGGAATGTAAGAAGAACACTTTGCTTCCTGTAGATGTTCTTCAGGCAGGAAAAGTACCACCTCTGGATGCTTAAGCACAGTGTCATGTGATTTTTGCATTATCCAGGTTCTACCCTCATGTTTAGACATGGGCTGTTAAAGTGATTTTATAAGCTTGAAGAATAATACAGGCAAATATGTGCACTTTGTAAAAATAATGACACATGCTCTTTATCCTGAAAATTGGCAAATATTCCTTAAATATATAAATTCCAGCTTCTGAGATGTTGTGAACTATTTCTGTTATTTTTGAGTGGCAATAGTGTCTCCCTGTAGGTAAAAGAAAATATTTTTTTTAGTAAATAGTCAACTGTATAGCTGAAAAATAGAGGTCAGAGTGAACTAAAAATCAATTATAAGTCCTTTGGGAAGTCTCTTAATTTATACTTGATTGTCGCTCCTTTCTTTCAAAGATTTAAGTAAAGAATTAATTGGAGAATTTGCTTTCATTTTAATCCACCTAGCCTCCATCTGTTTGTGCATATTTTTAGTGAAAGATCATTTCTTTGCACGAATCTGTAAAACTACTGTTCTGGTGTATTTCATAAGCCTGACATTTAAGAGATTATTCTGCAACTTACTTTCTTCCTTCTAATGTCAAATATTTTAAAAATAGACTTTTAGTCTAAAAATAACCTTTCTGAAACATATTCATTTAAGATGTGTTTAATGTCGGATGTATGATTGCTGATAGTGAACAAGCTCTTGCTCAAGAATGAAGGTGCTGAGCAAGATTTCTGTCAAAGTTGTTTCTTCTGATAGCTGTAGCAAATCATGTTACTGAACACTTGAAAACAAGGAGTTGTGTTCCCTGCTTTTACTCATCTCCTTAAATTTCACTAGAGAAAAGGCCCTTTTATCATACTGCCATAAGGAAGAAAAGAGCAAAACAGGTGACAAAGAAAAGTTTACACTGACAAAAACACCATAGTATGTTGATGGTTTTTTGCAAAACAGGTCCTGTGAGTATCCTGAGCTAGGAAGAGAAGAGCTGAGATGTTTAGGTTTGGAAGCAGGAATAGGAGAAGCTGCATGTCCTGATTCAGAGATGGAAATGAGAGATTCTGAGACTGGAGTAAGGAATCAGCAAAGGAAAAAATCTTCAGAAAGGCCAGAGTCTGGGTTAAAAGCAGCAGAAAGGCTCATTATTCAATATTCACATTCAAAACCAGTTTATAGCCTGAATTTTCAGTTGTTATTTCTTTGCTCCAAGAGAGTATTTTATTATATAGAGAAGTAGTTCCTCATCTCCTTTTTATGACTGGTTTACAGTAAACAGTCTACTACTGTAAAACCAATAAAATTTACTACTGTTATATGTTGTTTTATCTGATCAAGTAGGAAAGATCCGTGCAGTGGTTTTAAAAGTTACATAATATTGTAATGAAACATACAGGTGTCAATGTGGTACATGAAAGAATCTGAACTTTCAGTGCAGTGTTTTGTAACATATATGACTGAAGATAAACTTCATTTAAACATCAAGACTGCAAAGTCAAACATTGGAAAGCTATGAAATGCAGAACTCAGCATGAATGCTTATTTTCCTCTCCCACTTATAATTACATAGCTCCTCCTCAGGTGTCCTTTCCTCCTTTACTGGTAGGAAGATTGGGTCTGATCATAACTCATAACTGCCTTTATGAAAAGAAAATGCGCACTGAATTACACATTTATTGCAGAAAAGGTAGGCAAGAGCCCCCTCCCTTGATACTTACCAACTTTACTAATAATGAGGAGACAGAAAACATGTGTGGGGAAAAAACAGCTTTTCTCATTCATCAAATTGTGCTCCTCCTCATTCAGGACAGCCAGTGCAGTGTTTAAGTGTCTAGTATATTCCAGCACTGTCTTAAGTACTTCATCCTTTGGCACTTGGCTTGCGTGGAAGACACAAACTGCAATGTTTTGCCCATGTCACTGAACACTAGTTACATGTGTCTGGATTATTTTTCCTGATGTCAGCCAATGATTATTCAGAGACCTAACCCAGACTCAAAGCCTTCATGTTCTGAGGCTGACCCAGAACCTTACCTTCCTAATGCCTTCTTATCCAGATGAATGATGTTCCTTGCTTACCTTGCCCTCTGCAAGAAAGGCTTCCTAAAGGAACACCTGTCAGACTCCAGTGTTTCAGAATGTACACAAGCTTCCTGGTAGTTTAAAATTTTCTATGAAATATGGCAGTGTAAATTTGAAATAACCTTAAAACATTTAAAATAACTTTCTTCTGAGACTTCATTCTAGTCTCATCAAAGAATGGCAAAATCTCAA
>VZTT01035929.1:0-16706 GCA_013400855.1 Buphagus erythrorhynchus | reverse complement strand
TTGAGGAAAATTAAGATGTATCCTATGAAACCATTATAATTACAAAGCCATTATAGCATTCTTCATATGCAGACTTTTAAAGTAGGTTGCTGATTAATCCAGCCTATGATTAATGTGCAATGAATAAAAAGATTATCACAACAAAAATTAGTTTCCAGTCAANGGCTGGGTTAAACCAGGAGAAGTGTCTAAATAGTATGTTGCTAAGTAACATTAACAACAAGGTTCTATTAAAGTTTATTGCCAGTAATTCAATCCTGATAACACTAGGATCATGAATGTATGAATGAATGTTGCCAAGACAGAATCTGGATTTTGTTTTTAATTATTTAAGATTATAAAACAGTAGTCTGAAAAACATAAGACATTTCTACTTTTCTGTCAAAATAAAATGAAGACCTAAAATTTACAAGCTCATCTTGCAAAGAACTCAAAGATCATCCTTAACATTGTAAATAATACTTTAAAACAGCAAAACGAAAAGTAATCACCATTGGTTAGAGGGTACAGAGTTGTCAGGGCTATATAACTTTGCACTGCTAATGGAGTCACTTTATGTTAATGATAAGGAGTCCCAGTACCTTAGAAGTCATGAGAGACACTTCTATTGTTCCTTGCCTTAAAGAAAAAAGGCTGAGCTATGGCCACAGCTCTGCAAGAGGAACTTCACCAGCACTGCATTTGCATAGTTCTGCATGGAACCATGGCACAAGGCTGAACTTAGACTGAGCTACAGACAAAAGGCTGACCTGCTGAGGCTGGTGAAGGTGTGCAACACCCTCACCTCCTGGGCTCGGCCAACACACATCTGACAGTCTGTCCTGTCCTGGGATCTCACATCTGCTCTGCAGAATGAGAAAACAGGCAGGAGAGGCTGGAACTCCACTCCTGTTCTTTTGAATTAAGAAGGCTTTGTGCGAAACAAAAATGAGTTCCTTTAGTCAGGCAGAGCTTATCATTAACAGAAAATACATATTTATAAAAATTTGAAAATTAACTATCCTGTTGTATAAGAGTAGTATCGTTTGGAGACTCTGATCATCTTCTCAAACAGTCTTCAAAGACACTAGAATATGTTTTATTGGTAAGTATTTTTTCACTTGTGGTCTAAGTTCTTAGTTATCTGGAACCAGTCCTGCTCCAAACCCCCTGCAGCTGCATTTGAGTAGAGAGCAGGCCTCAAGGCATTAGCTCTAGGATCCACCACAGTAAAGTAATTCATCTCAGTTCTAATGGCAACACATTTTCAGAACTAGTTTTCTTACTGCTTGAAATGCAGAAAATAAAACTTAACACCCACAAAAGTTCTGTCTCAATTAAAAATTAACTCCTATATATCTATAAGACAAAACTTACCCCCATATTGTGGTGAACTGTCCTACTGGAACCAGAGAATATATTCATATAGGCAAATGACAAAAAGAGGAACTTAATCCATACTCACTTTCTTAAAAAGCAAAGAACTGTGTTGGGCTAGATGCCTCACACTAGTACAGCACTGGAGAAATTTAAGGAGAGCAATTGCAAATTGGTAGTATAAACCATAAGGAAGCGGACTCAAGTTCTGCCAAGGAAGGTTTAGATGAGATATTTGGAAAAATTTCTTAACCAAAAGGTTTGTCCACTCCTACGGTGGAGTCCTCATTCCCAGAGGGATTTAAAAGCTGTGTAGATTTGGCACTTGGGTACCGGGGTTATGGTGGCCTTGGCAGTGCTGGGGGAATTGTTGAACTCAATGGTCCCAGAGAGCATTAATAAATTGATTCCATACTTCTGTGATTATTGGGACACACCAAGGTTTAGATAGACACTCGGAAATGATAGGTGTTATATGAAAGACAAAATACTACATGGAGCCAAAGTCCTCTAATAGCTATATAATGCCTATATCCATAAGACATTTCAACTTTATAACTAATAATTGGTTAGGTTCAAATACAATCCTGCCAATAAAATAAAGTAAACACATCTATCTAAAGTACACAAATGCAGACTAACACAGCCTGGTACTTACACACACGGGAATTTCTACCTCTGCATGAGTAATCACTGTGCTCATGGACTTTCTTACGTTCCTTTAATAAAGCTGTCATTATGCAAAGCATTAAGATCATTTTTAGCTACAAGATCCTACTAAGCATGGACCTTATTGAATTTAACATGGCTGCAAACCCCATCAGCCTCCAATATTTCATTTCTGCCCTTCAAACACACTAATGAAACAAAACTCTCCAGTAGTAAGGCTGGTGCTGACAGGCAGCTCTTTGGGAAGCAGAATCACATGGTGGGTTTTTGGGGAGCTTCACTGTAGGGTCCTTCTTCCATGCTCTGCTCCACACACACTGGTGCAGTTCCTGCCGTGCTGAGCTCTCCACTGGGAACAGAAATTCTGGGCCTGGACATCTGCCACAGAAAGCAGAGAAGCTCTTAGGAGAGCTGCAGTCCTCTTTGTTTGAAGACAGTCTTCCTCTTCTCCCCTCCACCCAAGGAAGAGAGGTTGGCTGGGATGCTGCTGGTACTGCAGGTGCTGCCCCATGTGACAGAGACCAGCTCTGAACAAAACAGCTGCTGAGAGGTACCAGCACCTACAGACACAGAGACTCAATAGCACCAAGCTGTGCCGTAGCATCCATTTGCTTCTCTGATCATGCTGACTGATATCTATGGTTTAAACCAACTCTTTCTCATTTTTACCATTCTCTGACTGTCCAAGTAAAATTTTTAATGTTACTGTTAGGCAAGAGTAAAATATCATTAAAATTAGGTTAGGATATCAGTGCACCTCTTCCCTTTCTTTACTTTTTAGCTGATTTACAATCCACAGATTACTTGCTTCTAATAGGTCTTTAGTGCTTTATTACTTTAAAAATTGTTATTTTCTTTTTTCTAACTACTTCTAATTTTTTAAAGTAGCACATGGACTAATGTTATAAAAAACCCAGGACTAATGTTATAAAAACAAACAAATTTTTAGCCAAATTATTTAATGGAGACTTCAAATACTTGCGAGGGAAGTCTGGTAACCATTATATGTACAGAAGTAGATTAAAATCTCCAATGACAGAATTCCTCCTCATACTACAGAGTATGCAAGGGAAGAGAAAATATCTCTAAAAGTTAATCAGCTGAGAGCACTCCTTAGCATCAGATCTGGGCAGGCTGTTTTTCTAAGTAGCCAGCCCTGGTCGGGTCAGCACAGACCAAGGGAAGTGAAGCTGAGTTCCACAGCCTCAGTGTCTGAAAGCAGCAGCAACAAAGCTTCAATTGCATCAGTTCTACCACACACCCATGCTACTGCATAGTAAAGAGCAGCAAAAACCATTGTGTATCCAGACATTATTCATGTAACTCAAGGTACTAATTTCATCATATTGCTCACAGCATTGTGCAGTGAGCAATGAGAAATTCCGACAATGTGTAAAGTTCTTTACAAAAATAAGTTAAATCATACTGGAAGTTTTCTTCAAAATTTATTTTGTAGCTTGCAAAACATAATGTTTTCAACACACAATTCAAAATGGTCTCATACTAAGAACCTCTCTCCAACAAAATCACACATTGATTAGTAGTAGAAAACTGTTAATTGTAAGGTTTACTTGAACTGAAGCCTTGCCTTTTCACCTGCATCAAGGAATACTTCTTTTGAACTGCAAGTGGCTGAAAATTTTTATTGATTCATTCTTCTGTGTCTGAATCATACTTTCACAGTTGATCAGACTTGAAAAACAAACACATGCCTCTGAAATTTCTTACTGGATACAAAAGATATACCTTTAACATTAGAACTTTCCAAAATGTTTAGAGTCAAAGCTATAACTCTGTCTCGATTTGGAGGCATTTCCCAAACATTCACATACTACAAGGAGGGAAAAAAAGCTTTTTCTTCCTGCTTTAAACAAACAAACAAAAAAAGGCATTATTAAAAAATTTATATTAAAACCAGGAGAGTGAATGCATTTCTTCATAATACAAACTCCCAAAAGCAAGGCAGTCTTTCTCCATTTCTCTAAATCTATCTTTTAGAATAAGATATAAGCATTATGAAGTAGCAGTGTTCTGCAGTAGCACCCCAATTTGCCCAATCCAACGTAAGAATTCTAATACTGTCATTATTGCTACATGCGGGGAAATCTTGTTCCTTCACACAGAATAGATTTCCCTTGCAGATGAGTTACAGAAGGGTGATTTTCATAATGCACTTGAAATTTGCTTACATGTAACAGTCAAAACAGTTTATGAGAAATACATGAAGTTATGAAAAGCCCTTTCTTACCTTCAGCACATGATCTCTAAAAGACCTGTCAAAGAAAAAAGCCTGGAGTGCCAGTCTGCTTGCTCGCTAGGGGACACCAGTAGAAGCAAAGTGGCCTGTAAATCCTGCCAAATATACTCACACCTGAACTTCTACTGAGTGGGAAAACTTTACCCTAGTCCTGAGCTCTGGGACACAGCTCCCTGGGCAGCTGCTGCTCTGCTGTGCTGAGTGCCTCTCAAAACCTTTTGCTGCTTGAGCCGGCACATAAGAAGGTGGCACAGCCAGCACGACCTGCCTAGTGATAAGGTGCTTGACAAGAAGATGTGGTTTAGTAAGTCCTCAGGCTGAGGAAGGCTGGTGACTTTCCTCATGCTGAGGAGGCATTTTAATGATCTGTTGTCAAGAATTGGGCACCTCAACTTTTTCTACATCTATGCTCCAAAAGCAGTGATGTTTGCTCCACTTTTTAAATGTGCCTCTGCACACACTGATTTGCCCCAGCCTCTAAAATATACCTCTTTTCTTTTACAGGATCGAGGCATGACCCACTCCTCCTGGCCAACAACATACTCAAGCAGCCAGCTAAATGCATCCCAATGGAAGGAATTGTCTCTCCCTGTTGCAAGGCTCTGGCACAGGTATCCCCAAACCCACTGGAATTCAGTGCCAGCTCTGAGATGTCTTTGCAGGTGTCACTATAAACCATGTCAAGACAGATCAAGCATTTCCATTCCTCTTCCAGCATATATCATCCTGACCTCGAGATAACCCAAACTATCTTGCTAAGTCTACAAAAATCTCGTGAAGTTTTATGTCTGCTTTCAAAGACGCTGTGTACCTGGATGTTTGGGTTTAGTACTGCTCAGTACATGAATGTTCCCTCTTTGAAAATAGTCAATTCGCTTGCCCAACAGGTAGCCCATTATGTTCAGGAGTCTGTCCTCTGTTGCTCAACTTGGACACAACTCTCATGGATGTAATTAAAAAGTATCCTCAAGTAAAGGCTACAAGCATGGGTGTGGATGTAGCCAGGTATTTCAAAACAGTCTCTGTGAGCCATGCTGTGGACTTCTGCTTCTTTTCAAAAATACCTCTTAACAGGCAATGGGTGTGCCACTGAACCAATGACTAAGAACTTTTTTCCTGCAAGTCCAGGATTAGATGGAATGCTCGCCCTTGCTGTTACAGGGCACTGCCTCTAAGAGGGGGGTGTGCAGAGTATGCTGACCTGCCTGCTGAGAAAATGTAAAACATAACTTCTAATAAAAGCCTTCCCTTTTCCTACACATTTTGCAACCCAACTGTCATTACATAGCCTCACTATAAAACAGAAATGCACAAGTTTTCAGAAGTATGAGGAAAATTGGGAAGTATAAGTAGGCAAAACTGAAATATTTAATCAGAAATAAATATCTAATAAAAATTAAAAATGCAACTCTGCTTTTCTAAGTATAGCACTTACAAGGCATTCAACATTCATTCAATTCAATTTTGCAATTCAACAAACATTCAATTGTATCTACACCTTTTGGGTAGAAGCATTCCAACCGAAAAATAACTTGGGAACAAACTCCCTGTGTATCAAATGCCCTATAATATTATGTAGAACTAAACATATTGCTCTTTATTTTTTGTGGTTTTTTTCCTAATATTCTTACTACATTTTAACACCCACTATGCATTTAGCAGAAATGCCTGTTATCAGGGATAATGATTGGAACAGTCAAGAAAACAGAGATTT
The DNA here is from genome assembly GCA_013400855.1 of Buphagus erythrorhynchus. Taxonomy (NCBI): domain Eukaryota; kingdom Metazoa; phylum Chordata; class Aves; order Passeriformes; family Sturnidae; genus Buphagus; species Buphagus erythrorhynchus. Next base: position 10,710 of record VZTT01035929.1, on the reverse strand, counting down.
TGAAAAGCCTTTGTCTTAAAACTCCCATATTTGTTACTTTTTAAAGACTAACAGAAATTTTGAAAGCACCTGTTTCCACATCATTACAGATATGACCTAAATTCACCATAACTTCTGGGGTCTACCAGCACAATTAAGAAGATCTCTTGTTTTCAAGTGGAACAGGGGAAAAATAACCACTCAGTACAGACCATCAAGTCCAGCAGCAGATTTCTCATAATCTAAATTTAAAAAACACAGTGCATTCTCAGTGACTGCTTCCAGCATAACACGGCTGAACAGGTCTGGGAATTCCTTGGTGATCCCAGGCTCTACAAGGGAGAAGGCAGAACAGATACATCTGTCAAGTCAAAGCTTCAGACAGAAAGTCACTGGAGCATGGTGCTTGTCCCAGAGAGCATCAGGCAAAAAGGGCATTGTTTTCAGAGAGGAAACAGAATGTTCCTGTGTGAGCAGAGCAGAACAGGGACTGCACAGAAACAGCGAAGGAGCACAGAGCCAGGCTAAGCACCAAGAAGTCACTAACACCACTAATTGCAGAGGATGATCTCTGCATGAGGGCTACCTGTGTTTCCTGGAAAAACATACAACCTGTACATTCATGCTGAACTATTGTTTGTGCTGAAAGTTGGTTGCAGTTTACACACCAAACCCCAAGGTGATTTCAACTATTGCGTTGTGATTTTCAGCACCTTGAAATTTAGGTCACTTACTCTGCTTCCTAAATAGAAATCAGAAATTGGAAAGCCCAAGTCCCTCAGTGACTTTCATTTAAAGACAGACAAAAGCGAAGAAAAGCACGTTATTAAAAGGCAGGAGTTCTGACAAAATCAAAGTGCATATCTACTGTGTCTGAGAGAAACTGTTTCTACCTGTGAGCATAAATGTGGCTCTGAGACGGCTATTCAGCCAGAGCTTCTCCTGCTCTTCAGTGCTAGAGAAATGGCAATTTTATCCCATGCAAAAAAACATATAAAAGGGCTTAGCACATTTCAAACCTGTGACAGAATTCCTCAGGATGAGGAAATTCACAGGATGAGCTCTACATTGTAATTAAAGAGACTAATAAGTCAGTAAAACCAGCAAAATACAAAGATGAAGCTAGGAATAAAGACCTCGTATTAAGATGACAATTCATGCAGCAAGCCAGGTAGTTCTCAGCTAGTATTGATACGTATATTTCAAGAGTATACAATAACTTTACTCAAAGAAGGCTAGGGTGTGACAACAGCTGAAGCTCTTGCACAAGATCATACAGTAACAACCATCAGAGGAGCCAAGGAGAATCCTGACAGGTCACTTAAGTGCCACCTGGGGTGGTACTATGACACATACTCGTGATGATCTAAAAGAACCTATTTTGCTACAACCAGGCTGTAAGGTATATTAAGGTTTTGAAACATATTCACCAATTAAAAAAAAATTAATCCTCACTCCGGAAAGGTAGTGTTATTCCCAGCTCCTCTAAATGGTGTGAGAATTGGCTACCAACATGCTGACAAACATACAGCAATATCCTGCACAAGGAACTTGAAAAGAAACACTACTAAAACAGACTCTTAGTACCACATATGTAAGTTCATTCTGGAGTCCTAAAACCACCCCAGACCCAAGAGGGAAAACTGAAGCAGCAAGACAACTCAAAAAGAGTTTAGTCAAACTATTTGCAATTAATCTAACCAGGGACTTCACTTGTCAATAACAGCTGGATGCAACCCAGCCCACCAGTGAGTGCAGCCCCCAACAGTAAACTCCCTGAATCCTTCTGAGATCCTGTTCACACTCATTCCCTGATATTGGTCCTAGTATTCCTGTGGTCCTGCTTGGACTGGATCAGAGAACTAATGAAGATGAAAACTAGCCCAGTGGTGGAAATTACAAATAAGTGAAAAAACCACTTTTGTTCAGCCAGATCAGCCCACCTGCAAAGGGCAATGGCACATCTGGCAAGGAGCCAGTGCCATGGCTGCTCCTCTGGCTGCGGGTGGAGCTGGGCTGGACACTGGCTGTGCTCCCAGCCACAGGGACCCCCAGCTCTGCTGCCTGGGCCACGGACAGGAGCCCTGCACTCTGGGGCAGGCAGGGCACTCCTCACTGCCAAAAATGCTCTTTCTGTCCTCCTGGTGAAGTACCAAAAACACAACAAAGGGAGCAAGGGAAGGAATTGGAGAAGCTTAACTAAGCTGCAGAGAGGATGAGTCTGTTTATTGCCGTGGTGCCTTTTCAGATCCCTGTTTCTGCAGCACAGGGGCATCAGCTGCAGCATTCCCTGCATCAGTGTCTCCCTTGATGCTGCTGGGGCTGGGGACACGGGGGATGGCCAGGAGACAGCTGAGGAGGCAGAGCCATGGCCAGGGGCAGGTGGCAGCAGAAGGCAGCACATCTCAGGGTGCAATTATCTCTGGCGTTGGTGACAGGAGGAGATGGTAGAAAAGACAGCTTGAGTGACAGACAGGAAAAACAGGAAATGTGAACTCTAAGGTCTGCCACAGTCCCTTGACCTCAGGTAAGCTTCAAAAGGCTCAGCATATTTTTAACAATGAGATACAAATAATTAACAAGAATGATGTCTATTTTTTTAAAATAATCTGATTTATTTCTAATTTTTTGCTAATTGCTGTAAGACCAGAATTAGGCTCTTGGAATCTGAATGTTTGCTCTGTTAGGATCCCCAGCAGCCCTTACATAAAGATAAACACAGNTGTGTCACATCTGACCCAGGTTTAAACAATTTACAAAAAAAAAAAAAAAAAAAAGTTTAATAAATCTAAACTAAGGACATAAATTGTTGTAAAACATGCTACATTACAGGTTTGTAAGAAAACATATATGTGAAAAAGATCCAAATGTTGTTTTGCTTTTTGAAAAAAAAATGAAAAGAAAAAATTTTGTAACCAACCCTGAGCTTGTAGTTACACAACCCAATGTTCTGTATTCAAACTGGATTACTTCCACGTCTTTAGAAAATGAAATAAACCACTAACCCATACATGATATATCTCCAAAATAAACTACATTCTGGTAAATGTCTCTCTGGGTTTTCCAACTGCATAGTAGCCAACATCAAATCTGAAGTAAAAACAGAAGCAAGAGGTCTTTTTCAAAATAGAGTAATAGTTACCTGGCTCTATCACACTCCTAAACACAATAAAAATTCATGAAAGAAAGGCAAGAAGGAAAGAAGGAAAGAAGGAGACATTGCATTGTTTCTGCAGTTGAGATCCTGTATGAGCTTTGAGCCTGGATGAACCTGCATTATCAGCAGGCTCACTCTCAATTACCTGTTTATTTTTGCTGACATTTATTTCTCAGCAACCTGTAACAGTACATTCCCTGCACAACAATCTGTTCATGACATGGAAATTTATTGTAGTTGCCCACTTATGACTGCACAGAAAGGCCTATCTTCCACTCAGCTCAGCCTTACTGACACAAAGTTGTCCGTGAAGCAGAAAGAGTTGCCATGGAAATAAAACCAGTTTAACTGAGGCTGCTGAAAGATCCTCATTAATTAACCTATTATGGTAAAGCAATTTTACCTCTCAACAAGTGTAGTATTTCAATGATGCAACAAGAAAAATAAACCTGCTCTTCTCTTCTGTAGATTTCCTGCTTTATGGAGAAAGGCATCAGCAGACAGTCTTGCACCACTTTTTACAGTTCATGTTAGAGTTTAAATTGAGGTGGTGAAAAGGAATTCATGGCTTGTGACAACTTTGAGAACTCAAGTGAAGGTCCAGCTATAAAACCGAATATAACTTGTTCATGACAATAAAGGTTTTTACTTGTTTTGAAACAAAAAGATCTAATTTTAAATCCACATTTAAAGCTTGTTTCCACTTCTGAAATCAAAATTCTCAAATTCTTTTAGAAACACATATCATGCCTGTATTCACCATGTTGACAAAATGAAATGGTCCATGTAAGTCTCAGAAAATAAAAAAAACCCTTTAAACTGTAAAGTATAATAAAAGACACATCTGTGAAGTAGTTAACACATTCCAACTTGTGTACAGCGTACTACACCTAAAAACCATATGGGCTTTCAATGAGGGAGTGACAGCTAAATTGGTTTCTAGCTGGGACAAACTTTGTCTCAAAAAAAAATTAGGAAGATGTAATTAAATGAAGGGAGAGCTAGAATGTCCTTTTGTTTACTAACAGCTCAGCAACAGACCCCTGCCTAAAATGATACTGCATAGTGACAATGACAAGAATTATGAGGTAAAAAGGGACAGGGCATGGCCAGAGGCAAGATTTCCATTGCTAAGGTTCATCTGAAGTTTAATGTAGCTACTGCAACCAGCAATATAATCCTACTCCCAGCCTAGCAAATTTAATAGCAACTAATCCATAATCACCAGGCACAAACAGTGTCTAATACAGAACAGTTGCCTTGGACCATCTGGATGTCTATTTACAGAGCAACCACTTTGTTGCTGCACCTAATGTAGATTTCATGATTGCCAAGGGATGTAGTGGAGGGCGAGGGAGCAACGTGGAAAATGCACTCCCACTCCTGTGGATTCTCCAGGAACAGGGCAAGCTTCTCTCTGCAGCTGCACAGAAAGAACTGAGGGGGCAAAGAGGTTGGGAGAAGGTGTAGAGGTTGTCCTGTCTTCTCTCCAAAACTCTTAAGAAATCCAAGCTAAAAAAACGCATTATAGTCTGATATCAGACAATAGTCTGATAATAGGAATAGCATGTCATGTCCTTGCTCCTTGGGCTTTTCTTTGGAAAGTGGGGCTGTCAGTAAACAGCATACAATCCACAAAAACCTCAAGCTTTCATACATTTTCTACCGGTTCATAAAAGGAACACAAACTTCCACAAAATTTGTTGGAAAATAGTCTTGACGCTGCATGATCTGTCACAATTTTCAATTTATTTGTTAACTGAGAAATCAATAAACTACTATAACAACGCAAAAGCCAATGCTCAGCCTCAGCTCTCCATTACCTCAGTGACCAGTGAATAAATCCACTGCAGGCAAGGCCACAAACATGTAGTCTCAAACACGTACTGCCCTCCATGAGCCTGTGGGGTCTATTGCAGATAATAGGAACACAGAAACTCCAAGATCAAGCCACCAGCAACTTGAGCATATTGAGTAAAATAATAGCATTTAAATTGTGGCTGAAGAAGGATTTGGGTAAGAGAGTTCCTCATTTCTTCTACAGCAAGGCTTCCCACAGAAGTTCCTGGGAGCCATGGATACATCCAAGGTATGCAACTAGATTAATAAATGTATTAACTTTAACTAAAAATTAAATATTTTATTTATTTTGGAAAAATAAAGAAAAAGTCACAGTTGTGAGTTCTAGGCATTCCACAGCTAAAAAACCAACTAGCCGCTTCCTTTAGAATTTTTTGATTCTTGCTATCGTAGGAGATCAGCACAGAAAAAAATACTATTCAGTCTTGACAATCTCTTTCTGTAATAGAATTACAGCATGTGGCTAACAAAGAAAACAACTGAAGAGGAAATAAATTGTAAACATGGACTATGCCCCCACTCTTAACAAACGTCCGGGTGAAATCAGCACGGGAGGTGGACTAGCCAGCTGGAGGCATGTTTGCAGTTATGAGTAAGATAAATATGAGACGTTATGCATCCCAGTCTGTCAGCAGATGGATTAAAGAGAATAGTGTATATAACTCCTTAGTGTCGATCAAAAGCTGTACAGAATTGCATTTAAGTACATGAGACATACTGTTTGGAATGACCCACAGCAATCCTTAAATTTGAACACATTCAAAACTGTAACAGTGTTTCAGATTTGACCCAAAATGGAAACAGTTCTACTTCCACAGAAAAGAGTAGAAAAAAGTTCTACTTCCACAGCCTTCCTTCCCTCCGTTCTTCATTCTGCCTCCCTGCACAAGCCTTAAGGCAGACACAGCCCTTACAGAAATCTGGAGAAGGAAGAGAAACAGAACAGCCAGGTGGCCACAGTCATGTCACTTCCATGGAGCATGTGAACAACTCAGTGGACAGCACAAGTGGAGAATATGAAGCAAAGCAGCAGGGATGGAACTGGACAGAGACTGGGTTTGATGGATGTGAAGCTCACACCTCTCATTACCACAGGAACCAGCATATGGGGAAAGCTGTTTATCAGCCACACAAACAAGCTGCAGAAGGAAAGAGCTAGTTCTCTTCTACTCCCATCTGCTCCAAATCGAGAAAGAAAGATGAGAGGTAAGTATTCTCTTCCAGGGTGAAAGCAAAGCAACTGCATGCTCGTTTGCAGCATTATTCCTGTTTTACATTTGGGGCCACATAAGGTTCCCAGCTATGGTGAGTTAATGAATCCACAAAAGGGTTTCCATCTCAACAACACTGGTATCTAGCAAGGGCTAAGAATGCACAGGCTTTATCTCTGGCACCTACCTTCCCTTAAGGCTATGTGTGCACCTGATGTTTGCACCCCAGTAAAGACAGAAGCAACCTCCACCTGCACCACCCTGATGGATGGAGGGCAGCAGCCACAGCAGTGCTCCTCACATTTATCATGTATTTGCACCAGAGAGGCTGGTAAAACCCTGGGCTGCCTCTAAGACCCCTTGGAAGGAGAGTGTGAGAGAAAAAAAACAGCCAAATGGCCCTGTCACACACTATAAGAATCTAAGTGCTTATAAAAGAAAAGAAGGAAATTCCAGGTCCAGGCATGTGATGTGAAAACTTAAAGATATTATTTTCGCGAAAGACACAGAGATAGGATAATTTCAAAATACAGACATAAAAAGTCTGTCAAAATCAACAATACAAGAATTAAAATCTGCCCTCACTGAACATGATGGGAGCTATGTATTTCAAGTTGTAGCCAAGATTTCACTCAAGCAATTTCAATTTCTCATATTTTCAAAGATTTAGAGTTCTTGTATAAATATTACTTACAACTGAAATTTTCTTGTGAAACATCAGGTACTCTGACTGCTAGAAAATGAAACTAGAAGCAGACCAAAGCATAAAAAGTACTGCATTTTTGTGAGGATAATACACATGGAGACACACCATATATTGCTGCACCATTCAGAAACACACTGAATCAGGATGAACACTGGGCTCTGAAGACATATAAGTCAGTGACAGATGGTCACTTGGAGAAAGAAGTTACAGAAAACCAATCCCAGTGATAGCATCCTGTGACACTTCCTTGTAAAGCAGGGAAGAATTAATGCATCTGGTAAAAATAGGAGGCAGATTCATCTGTTTCTAAAGTTTGAAGCAACTGGCATGGTTTCCCATGTATCTCCTTCTTGTTTGCCTGCTTTTGTAAAGTCAAGAAGAAGAAGAAAAACTAAATTATATCAGCAAGAGGATGATTGTACCTGATGGACAGTTGTGCACTTTTGCATGCATGTAACTGCAAATGCTGTATAACCTCTAAATAATAATTTGTGTGACTTGGAAAAAACTCATAACAAGACAATAAAGGGCACACACCCCCACAGAGAAATAAATAACAGGTAGTCCTAAAGGAAACAATACCTTTGTTCTCGCATTTTTGAAAACACCTTCAGTGGAATTTTTGTCCTCATTATTTAAAGTACTTCAGTGGTGCTTAGATGGCCCATAGCAATTCTGAAGTTCCTCTACAGACATTGAAGTTTTCTCCTACAGACATTGTGGGTTACAAAAATGACAATTTCATTAATACATAACAACACACCTTTCATACCAATGAACAAAAATAAATATTGCAAGACTCATGAAATGTAACTGTAGGAAAAAGGAGGCATCACATACACATAGTTATGTAATTTTTGTTTACTTTAAAGTAATATAAATTAGAGAAGCAATTGGAGATTACTTAGAGCCCACATGCCCATTTGCTACTGGTTGACAGTTACTTTTGGACTCATATTCAGAGTATGCATTGAGGAGAATGAAGGAATGGAATTTTATTAAAACCCTTACAGAATATGTTCCATGTTGAAAAGGGTATTTGTGGGAAAGTTGGTGAACTGGCAGTGGAGACATGTAAAACAGAGACATGACTATAGAACAATGGAACAGCAAAGAAGTATAAAGTTGAGTTACAGTACAGTTGAACACAGCAGTTCTAATGTGCCTTCCAGCCCACTTCTCCTAGACAGTTGTCATCAGCACACTTGGCTTTTCTGTGTTCATGGTGATGTGATGGCCATGCGTCACTGAGGGCACCACCCAGCCCAAGCTGCTTTTGCCATAAGCTCTTATCTGAGCTTTGATAAACGTCAAAAAGATATGAGGGAAATGCAGTGTACATCAACAGTCTGTCCTGAGAGCCTGGGGGGGTCCAGCAGCTGGGGCTGGGACAGGAAAACCTGTTGTGAGGAAGCCCATGAAACCCAGCTTTTCTTTAGGCATCTTCCCCTCTCTGTCTCAAGGTGCCTCACACACAGCCAGCCCCCAGGCTTGACAGAGGAGTCTGGGAGTAGGAAAGGGAATTCATTTCTCCCATGCCAAAACTGCGTATGTGGGTGCAATCATGGCTTTTGTACATACATAACCCCACTCTTTCAGCTTCTCACTGACATGCATTGCATATCCCTGCATTTCACAGGGAAGGAGTGGCTGAATCTCTGGCAAGAGGAGCAGGGTCTGTCCCCTCAGTACCTCCCACTGGGTGTACCCCTTTACTACACAGCTGTCAGAGCTGGAGGGCTTTTTGGAGCTCTCCAGAGGACAGCTTGTGCTAATGTGATCCTTCACTGCAATGAAGATCTGGGGCACATGAAGGGGAACATTTTTGAGCTCAATCTCCTTTGCAATCTCTTCAAAGAAAGGAACATGGTGCAGAGTTTTCCAGCCTCTCTCCAGCCCTCAATGGAACTGCACAACACCAAGCGACTACCACATCATTTTACGTGTGTTAAGAGCAATTTTATGCATGAACATCCTTCAGTATTTCTTGTTTGACATCAATGTGTCACCATATATATTTTATAAATACATTATATATATGTATATATAAGCACACGCACAAGTTTACTAGCAACAGCAGAGGCTTGAACAGACAGAGGCTGTTTTCTACTAGGCTACTGTAATCCCATCCTGCCTATAAATTTGTACCATCCCCCTCCCTCCTGGTTCAATTTAAGGGAGGGTCAGTAGTTGTCACAAGCTTATCAAGCTCCAGATATCCAAACTACAATTAGAATATGGAAGCAGCTAAGCAAATCACAAGAGCAAGGACTCATGATCTTAGGTCATGACTATCTAATGAGTTTGGTAATTGACACAAAAAACTGATCAAGACAAACCTATCTAGAATTCCAAATTAATAGATACATCAAAATACAAAATTTGAAAGGTAGCAGTACTGCTTATATCCTCCTGAAACTACCAAAATGGAGTGGCCTGATATTCCTATAATTTTCCACAGGAAAATATGTCATTTCACCTTTCTGCACAGCATGGACTTTGTGTGACTCAGGAAACAAGGAGTGAAAGAAACACCTCCCAAAAGCAAACCAGACAGGAGTGCCTTCCATTATGATACCACAGTTCCTGGAAACATGCTGTTCAAGAGGACAGGATGACCAACGTTCAAAGACTAGCTCCACCTCAGTTACCAGCCCTCAGAGTCTCCAAGATGAAGCATTTATTCCAGGACAAGAATAGTGGCTGATGTCTGACAATGGCTCACTCCTCCCAGATAGATGGCCAGAGCTGCCCAACGCGGGTGGGAATGGAAGGGAAGAGCCTCTTTCAGAGCAGCTGAGTGTGCAAGCCACTCAGCTTTTCCCTGGGGAAAATAGTTGGCTCAATCTGAGTGCTCCTTTCCAGCTCAGGCTGGATGCCACTTCCCTGCTGAAATTAAGATGTAGCTTAAGCCCTCACATAAAAGCTGGCAATAGTTAAAAAACTCCATGCATACATGAGTATAGTTGAACAGAGAGGTCTGGCTAGACTTTAGTGGCACTGGCAATGTTAGTGAGTGGAGGAAGGGAAAGTGCAGGAGTGCTGTCAACACCTAGCAACAAGCTGGTGGAAGCATCTTCCTTTCAACCTCTTGCTGTGAATCAGGATGGCAGGGTGCTGGATGCAATACAACTTAAAACTTTTCTTCTTTACTGCAAGCCAGGATTCACAACTGCAAAAAAAGATTTGCATTCTAGTCAGAAAGAGAAGGGGAAGAAAACCAACATAGACTTACATTCCAGCTACAGCAAACATTTTCCCTGTGCCTGTTACTGAGCCACTGTAAGTGGGAGCCAAATTACAGATCTTCTCTACCAAATAAGAATGTTGTGAAAGCCTATTTAATGTATCAAGTGGCATATGGAGAGTTTTCAGGTTCTGAATCTTTGCCACAGAATCAATAACTGGATGTTGAAAGCCATGAAAACTGCTTACACTGACCCAGCTGACATCCTACTGAATATCACAGTAGACTGTGCTCTCAGGACTTTTTTTCTCTACCTGCTCTTCGATTGCAGAATAGCTGTCCTTCTGATGAAAAGTTAGACGATGAAAAGTTAGATTTATGAGCATATGCCCTCCCAAATGTTATCCTCAGGGACCATACATATGTAGCCGTTAAACAGACAGGACCAGAGCCTCCTCTCTCCTTCAGGGAACACCCAACAAACCAGAGGCAACACCTTGGGCATTGTCTACTCTGTGCTGAGGAGCAGCAGGTCCTGTGCCCGGGTCAGACACCACAGTGCCAGGATGTGGCTGGCAGCACACTGGCAGCTCCAGGGACACAGCAGCAC
>VZTT01035917.1:15571-40213 GCA_013400855.1 Buphagus erythrorhynchus | reverse complement strand
GTTGGTATTTTCCTGACTATTAGTTATAGCAGTAAATGCAAACTCTCTAATTTTATTTTGCCTGAAAAAGCAGAGATAGCCCTAAGAACTGTTTCCCAAGGCAGCGTGCTGCAAATCTACATCAATATAAGTTGGTGGCAAGAGGTAACAATATGAGGATTTTTTTGGGTGGGTTGGTTGCTGTTGTTGGTTGTTTTGTTTTTTTTTTTTTTTTTTTTTTTTTTTTTTTTTTTTTTTTTTTTTTTTTTAATTTTCTGGTNTTTTTTTTTTTTCTTTAATTGTTTATTAAATTGACTGGATCTTTCCTCTCCTGTAGTCTCACAATATTTGTGTTGGTTTATTTTTTCACTTAAATTATTTTTTCTGCTCCCCCTGAGAAGCTGGAAGTCTTTCTCCAGCAGTAATACCACAAACCACAGCACAGTGCTGTCACTGCAAAACTCTTCACAGGGACAATTAAAGTACAGGATAAGTGAAGGTCAGAGCCAGGATGAGAACCTAAATTACTTTACTCATCCTACAAAGCTTTAATCTCTTGACATTCTTGAGCTTACAGTTTTACTAATTACTTCCTAAGTACTAAAAAAGAAAAAATGGTTGATACTGTCAGAACTTTCTTTTCCTTTCTCCATTCCATTGCTTTCACTTCTATTATGGCTATAACTGTCCTTTTCCTTTCATTTGCCAAGCCTTGACAATGTACTACCCAATTTTCTTCTTCTTCCAAAATCTACCCTAACAACTAGACCGAGGAAAATTCTGCTGTGTTTTTTTTCTTCTATGGCACACTGAAAAAAAAAAATACTTTCTAATTTTCTGTATAGCAGGTGTTCTTTGTGCTGTAGTTTTCTGTCTGCTTTTGTAACCTAAAATGTAGGCTTCACTCAGACTTCACTGCTCAAACCTTCCAAAGCTCTCCAAAATTCCAGGATGAGAATGCCATGAAAATAAATACAATCTGCCCAGTGCTCTTTGTAGTAACATCTTTTGAGCCATTCTTTGTACACCTCCAAGTCTGAAACCATTCCCCAGAAGTGATATGTGGTATAGGTAGGTGGGCTGCTCTTAAAACTTCCAGTGAAACAAACCCCAGAATGAATTAACTTCATGAGTAATAATATGGTTCTGGATATGAATGATGGATGAAGCCATGAGTAAATTAACACTGACCTGCTGCTGGAAATGGAAGTGGAACTCAGATTCATCACACAATGATCAGTTTTTGAAGACTGTGTCTGTTGGAGAGCCACTAAAAGTATTTTGATATCCAGTAATGAGTGAGGGAGTTTTATGTATTGTTTTATACTTAGATGTGTTGCATATGCTAAATAGCCATGCTAAATTTTAGACTGCTCACATGCATTTGCACTAAGTAAAAATATTACTGCTTCAAGTACATTTTTGAACTTTCCCTAAGGAAAGCTATATTAAATTGTTAATAAATTATTAGTGACAAACATCCTAGAGGTGTTGTTTCACTGTTCCTGGTATGGCAGACCTAAGAAAATTAGTCTCATGATCAGAGTCATAAATGCACATTCTTACAGTACTTGAAAGCTAATTCTAATCAGTTTATTGGGATGGTTCCTAGGAAGAAGCAGCTTAGATATGGCCAGCTAAGGAACATAAACATAGAAAAACTTCTAAACTGAAAGGGAAGCAATACTTAACCAGAAAAGCTCAAATTTAACTGGAAATCACATCACAAAGGATTGATAAAAGCAAAGGATGACAAATTTCAACAAATCTTGCTGATGCAGGATGATATTTATTACTGTTGCACAGCTGAAGTTGTATTTGTAAAGAAGTGGGGGTCTTGCATGCTGTCACCAAGTAAGTGTTTAAATAAACCTCCTGGGAGTTGCTGCTCCCTGCCTTCCCTCCTCAGTATGATAGGGAGAATGCACTTAAAAAAGAGAGAAAAATTATGTAACTTCTAATACTGTATTTTGCATAAAACCAAATTATGAATTTTATCTATTTCATACATTTATGTTGCAATTTTTATATGAGTAATTTTACAATTTTGCATCAAATTCAGCTATGAAGGTGGCTCAAGGAACCACAAAATGTGTAAAGTTGGAAGGGACCACAGTGGATCACCTGGTCCAACCCCCCATTGTCCAACTCCTGATTTACCTAGTCATGTAGTTAGGCTATTAATATTTTATTCAGTGTGCAGTAGCTGGCTGAAACCCATGATGAAATGGGGAGGTGCCTTGAAGCTGCAGAGAGGAGGGCAGAATTGTTGTTTCCCAGCTGTGCTTTGTGGTGTGGCAGTGGCTGCAGCTCAGGATGCTGTGAGCTCTGTGCTGCCTCCTGGGCAGCAGCAGAGGGCTTTGGCTGGGCTGCCTTGGGCTGTCCAGCGCTGCTTGCCTGCTCTCAGGCTCTCACACTTTGTGTGCTCAGACCTGCCCAGCTCTCTGCACACCGCTGTGCTTTGCCACACTTGCTTAAATACTCTAGAAACCGTTCTATAAATCGCATATTGCTGCAGGAGTAGAGGTGTGCCACAGGCTACCAGCAGAGATTAATTCTGTAGCACTTGTGTGTTCTGTATAGTCTTGAGCTATGTATTTATAAGTCAGAATTTAAAGAAGCAAACAAAAATTTCTTCCCCCCTGCCATGCCCCACCTACTTGTCTCCCAGTTTGGGACAAAACCCACAGAAATGTTACCCATGATCAATATTTGAAGCCTCTTCAGTATGACAATGACAGAATTATTTATGGATGCTCCAGTGTCGTTTCACCTGGAGTCATCTTTCCTGTGCTGTTTTTAAAACCAGCTACTATTTACACGTTTTGGTGCAGTGTCTTGGTCTCTGAGGTTAAGTGCATTTCAGTAAATTCTTACTGACAGTACAGAGCTGTTCAAGCGGCCAGCATGCCATATTGCAGGACTACCTTAGGAAATTTATATTACAGAGAGCAAGAATCTGCCAGAAATTTGGTTTGATCACTTTCTATTTTAGTGAAAAATAATAGCACTGTTTTGTAAGTGGTTTTAGGTTGCTACATGAACTGATTTCAAGGAGGAACACTAAGGAAGTGAGGTTTTACAAACAAATTACCACGAATATCCAGAACATGCAGTTCAGTTTCACATTCTTTTGTTAGACTAGCTCAATAAAATGAGCAGAATGGCTTCCTGACAGCAAGGCTCACTTCAAGTCCTTACCATGGTAATAGAGGGATCTCCTGATAAGAAGAGACAGGTGCTCTTCTGAAGTTGTCTCAGACAGATGCTGGTCTCCAGTCATGCTCTTGCTCCACTGTATGATTCTGTATCAGTTTTTCATTAGAGTTTTCCTTGGGGTGAGCAGGTCAGGAATTTCAATTCTTTGGTTTGGATCAGGTTCAGGTCAGTGAAAACTTTTAGTGACCTGACCCAGTCGTGAACCAGAGATAGTCCCAGAAGTTTCCCTTGAGGTGGAAACTGGACTCCTGATGATGTTTATCAGCTGGTGACACAGTATGGCTTTCTAGATAACATATGACATTGTGGGGTGCTTGTGATCGCAGACCCTTGTTTGGATAAAGAAAGAAATGGACTTTTTATTAAATTTGATAAAGTTGTTAGCCAGTCACATTGTCATTTGCTTTTAGTTCACTTTAATGGGTCTGGGGATCTGTAATTTTTACAATGTGTTCCAAGGCTTTTATCTCTACTTGATCTACTTTTAATTGTGTTTTTTTTTTTTTTCTGTTTGGATTTTTTTCTTTTTTCACAGCTAATTTGCAGATTCTCAGAGTATAAACTTACCATCCAGGACCACAATACCATATGGCTTTATGGTTCCATTGATTAGTTTCACCTTATTACCTTTAATTTATTAGGGAGAAAAGGAAAGTTCCTATATGCCATAGGTCATATAATTGGGATCAAACAAAGGAGGATAAGAGCTGGTGCTGCCTCTTGAGTTAAACAGAGCTAAAGTTTGTGTGCCTATAGTGTGTTCACTGCTGTATAATCCAACTTAGTCTGAACAGAACTGTCTTCCTTTCTCCTTGCTTTTTGTTGGTTTTTTTCTGCCTACCCCATTTCACACCTGGGCACTTGTTATTTTCTAGAGTCTTCTCAAATGTTTCACATATTCTGTGATATAGAAGGATCAGTGATATTCTATGACATAAAAGGATGAATGAGGAGTTATTAAAAATGCAGGTAACACTGTTCAAGGCTTAGACATCAAGAGACTCTCTGCCTTTAAAGCTTTTCCTTGCCAGATAGCTCTTTGTACCTGAGCAGCTGAATAATCTTCGTCCTCGTGATAACTTTTGCTATTGCTACCAAAAATTATTATTATTAAGTGAAAATGCATAAAGAGACTTAAATGTTTTTTCCCTGTTAATGCTCAGTTCCTACTTCTTAATTTCCTGTTAATAACAGCAAGAATGTGGCTGGCAGCACTGTTGGTATGGACTTTTGCTTTGGGTCCATTGTTCATTTGTTGGTTTTAGGCTTTTTTAGGACAATGGTTTGTTTGCAGCTGTCCAGTGCAGCCGGTTAAATGGGTTTGCTAACAGGATTTTTCCTCTTGTCCAGGTAGTGCTGATCTGTGCACTCTCTAGAGTGCTGAGTGTCACTGGCAGACTTCACTGGAAGGGAAATTGTTTCACTCCCTCAGCTTGAGGATGTGCCAGGAGATGAGCCTTCATCCCCTCTAAATGACTTCCCTCTTCTCTTTCTTCCTCACCCATCTGTGTAGGCTGTTTTCAGTGGAGGGCTTTCAGTCAGGGACTCCACTGATGTGGGAGATGCCTCCCTCTTTTAATTCAAAACAGTGAAGAAGTAGAACTTGCTATTACAATTCACCTTTCATCTTCATTTAGAGAGTGGGACCTGGAGCCTTCTTACCCCCAACTCCACCCTTGCCCTGAGCCCAGTGCAGAGAACCCCCACAGTCAGAGCTGTAACAGGCTGTGGGGCAGGGAAATCAAGGTAGAACATGGCACCAAGGCTCCCACGTTCAGAGAATAAAAGGGAGGCACAGGAGCATAAAGGGGGATGTTTTATTTCTTAATGAGATTGTGTTACCACAATGTCAAAAGATTGATTGGCCTTATCACAGTTAACCTCATTTGTAACCTCTTTCCCTTTAAATTAATCCAGATCAGACAATATTAATGAAACCTCTAAGATAAATAGAGATGGATGTTTTATTAAGATAAATAAGATGAATGTTTGAGGACAGAACAAGTTTCATTTTGGAATGCAGCATAGTCTGAATTTGTTCTTTCAAATGGATGCTCTCTTCCGGCTATTGTCAGAGAGTTGAGTAAGCATTAAATTAAGGAATGAAGGCACTTTGGGTGATAAATAGATTGAGCTGATGGCTCTGATGGAAGATATGTGAAATTGTACCACCTTCTAATGTTTATTATTTAATAGGCCAAAAACAACCAGGTAAAACCAGCCTGCAATAGTACAGGAGAGGTGTTTTGAGCAGTGCTCCTTCCTGTCCAGCAGCAGTCCTGCTAGCAGCTGCTTCTCTTGGTGCTTCTGAATAATAAACTGAACTCAGAATTATTGGATTTCTAACCTGATTTCAGGTCATTCATTTTGTGGAAAGTACTTCTGGGGAATGTGTAAGTCAAGAACTATCTGTACAAATATTTGTTGGGATTTCAGGGCTTTCCTTTATGCTATCTCTGGTTTCTGAGCAGCTGCAAGTCTGAGACACATCTCTGTCCATAGGCCAGTGTTTCCAGCTTCAGTACAGAGCCTGCTTCATCCCACCATGCAACCACTATGTTTGTGTCTACTCTGAGGCCTTTCTGTCTGCTTGGCCAGCAAAGTTAATAGATTTTTAGGGGTTATTTTAAGGCTCTACAAGAACATTGTGTTGCACACTGGTTGATTTCATCCACGTATGACCTACAATATAAATTTTGTCTGAAATACACCTCTCAAAAAGACATCCAGTCATAGTAGAAAACATCAAAGGGTGGAGGATTTTTTAAGTAGTTTCTTCTTGTAAATTCCCACTGAAACTGTTCTGTTAATCTTAAAAATGGAATTTAACTGGTTGCTTCTTTCAGCCATTTGTTTCTCTGTTATGACTTTCTACTGGATTAAAGAGCTCTTAGGGTCAGGATTTTTTTGCATTGTGATTGTCATCTCAGTCTCCTAGATGAACTAAAAAAGTGGTTGAGCCCTGTGTCTTCTACTGTGAGAAGCTCTGGTTCTTTTGCCAGCCTCAATTTATACCTTTTTTGTAATTTCGTCCTTTTAATCAAAGTTACTGTACAGATCAACTTGATATGTTTTTACTTTTCAAAAATCTGCCAATCTGCATATTACACAATTAGATGAATACATCATCCACCCAAAATGACAACATCCCAGGTGTATGCAGTTACCAGAACTGTGTGGCCAGAAATTTCCCAGTTAAGGTGTTTGGGGCTGGAGGCTGCTATTCTTGGAAATGAGATAGCCTTTCTATGTTCCAGAGCAAGAACAATGAATCTGATTCTCAGAAAAGATTCTCAATCTTTTTCAGACGTCACTCTGTGAGCCAAATTTTCAGCTGGGATAAGCCAGTGTTGGTCTGAGATCAGTAACACTGATTTCAGGACTCAGCTGAAGACCCGAGTGTAGGAGGTGAAGACCTAAAATATAGAGGAAATACATGTTTTTTGCATTAACTTTTTAAAGACGATTGTAGCAAACTTTTTAATTTGCAAAATATAATACTGACTGGTTCTTGTTCCAGAAACAGACTGACATTGGATCAGTAAAATACCAGACTTGGTCAGATCTACCAAATTGTTTCTCAGTATAACTTCAGCTGCCATAACCTTTGGTTTTGCATTAGATGGATGCCCTGGTGACAGGTTAGGTGTTTGTCTGATGGGGCACCAAGCCAGCCAGAGCAAACTGCTGCTCACCTGACCTGTGAGGTGCTTGAATTGTCAAGGTTCAAAGCTGGTAAAGCTGACCAAATATATATATATCTATATCTATATATATTTGTATGTCAGCTTGTGTAGATCAGTCTCACACTAAAACAAAAGCTTTTTTGATCTTCCAGCACTTGTCCTTCATTATAATTTCATGTATTACTTGCTGAAAAGCAGCAATATCTGAAGGGTAATACTCTATATGCTGCTGTTGTATCTGTTACCTGGTATTATTTCCGTGTGTGCTGAATCCATTGAATGATGCAGTTGCTGGGGCACTTTCCTTACATATAGCTGGCTAGAAAGTTTATGGTAATAGGGAGTTACAAGGGGACTTTTGGTGTTAGTTTTATTTTGTTGAAGTCAGATGAAGGCATTTTTGTAAGTTCTAGATGCATTTTTTTGTATGATTGGAAGCTCTGAGTGCTTTTGGATATTTAAGCTGTTGAAAGTGTTTTTTGTTCAGCTAATTGCACTGACCTAAAACCTCTGTGTACAGAGTGACTGAATTTGGCAGATGCCTTTTCCCCTGAAATGTGCTTAGACTGACTTGGACCCACACAATTTAGGAGTCTCGTGTTTAAGTTTTATAAGAGGTAAAATTGAAAATGACTGGTTTTGGTTATTCTCCATGATCAATAAATAACAGACTTTGTGAACCACTGGGGTGTGCTCTGGGCTGGGTGAGAGTTAAATAAAATGTCTCTGTTTGTGTAGCTTGTTTGATTTAGCTTCATCAGCATCCTGAATGTTTAAATTGAATCTTTCTACACTAAATTCATTATCATTAGGTAATCCAACAAAACAGAAAATGTCAGTCAAGTTTGATATCTCCTCCCAGAGGAACTACAACAAAAATCTTAGGGCACTAGGCTGTATTACATCATAGTTTTTGCTGAAAGTGAAATTCTGTTGGGAGCAAGAGTCCCAGTTCCAAATTCAAGAACTGGAATTGGTATTTCAGGTTGGATTGGATTGGGGGCTTTTGTTGTTGTGTTTTGTTGGTTGTTTTATTTTTGTTTTGTTCTGTTGTTGGTTTTTTGGGGGGTTTGGTTTGTTTGGGGTTTGTTTTTTTGACATTATCTTATGAGATCAATTTCCTGGAGGGCAGGGGTCAGGTGAGTGGTTTGAATTAATAGATTAAGGTTTGAGTTAAAGGCGTCTGGAGTCAATGAAAAAATCACCTCAGTTGGCATGGTTTTGCAATTGGGCCTTGACATCCACACAACTGGAGCAGAAGAAACTTAAGAATATGATATTTTACTGTAAGCATGCAGAATGTTGTTGCTTGGCTGCCACAGTAGCAGTTCTGCTGGTGTAGCTCCATCCAGGCATGGGGCCAGTCAGAAGGATCAATTAAACTAAGTGCAATTTGAAATCTAAAACTTTCAAAGGTCGAAAAAAGGTCTGGATGTTCTTTCTGATTGATTTTTGTGGGCCTGGCATCCCCAATCCTGCAGACAGCTCCGTCTGCATTGCCTGTTGGTGGTTGCTGTCTTAAGTCCAAAGAGGGTTACACTAAAAATTTCTGGAGTCAAACATAAATGAAAATCCCATACCTGAATAAGTACTAAGTGTTGAATGCTCTGGGTACAGTGAGAGAACATATGATAGGTTATATCATAAAAGAATGCATAGATTTCTTGTTTTGAATACCACATGTTAAATGTATGTAAAGGGCCTTCAAAACTTCTGCCCTAAATTCTACGTAAGAAAGTGTAAAAATAAATTTCCTAATTTTAAATTAGTCCATATTAGAGTTGGATGGTATGTTCAATAATAAAACCCAATTTTGTAGTTCTGTATTATAAATTTGTAAATAAATTGCATTCTTTATCCACTTGTAATGTGGGGTAGTTGACTCTTTTTTTTAACTACTTCCTTTGAAAAAAAGTTTTCTAGACATTAGTAATACAATCTGAGATGAGATATGAAGTTTCACAAAAGAAGAATTTTAGTTTTTTTAAACAAACCCCGTGTGGCCTATATAGAGATGTTAAAATATGTTGAGCCTGTTTTTTCCAGTATTTGTGATGTGCTTGGCCCATTGAGTCATGCTTCTGTTTCCCTGTTGAGCCATTTAAACCAGGAATTTAAAGGAGTACACGAGAAATGCTTTAAAGTGATATGAAAAAGATTAATATAGTTTCAGAAATTTATTTCCTCCACTTGGCATGCAAATCATTGAATTTTTGGGCAATGCATTCATTTAGGTATTTGTTAAGAGGGAATACATATAAGGAAAAAATAGGCAGGAGGGAAAGGTAAGAAAGAATCTTTGAAGCTGGTTAAGAGAAGCAATTGTTTGCAAAAGCCTTTTTGTCCTGCAGATGAGTTCCACTCATCCTGAGGGGAAGAGGCAGCCCTGTAACCCCTCAGCCTCAGCCCAGCTGTGCTGCTGCTGCTCTGTTTTATTTGACATCTCTCTCTTTGTCCACTGCACCTTTTAATTAAGAGAGCTTTTCTGTGTATTATCACCACAACATGCTGCTTGCTCCCAAATAAAAGCAGCAGACCTCTGACCCTATGGATAAGAAGAGTAATGCTGAAGTTAATGCCCTGAACATGCAGTTTCTGGAGATGTTTTTGGACCTGTGGCTGCAGGTCAGAGTCAGTGTGAGGAGGGCTTGGAAGACAACTGCTGGGTGTAGTTATCTAAACAATGTAATCTCTGTCTAGAAGGCTGCAAACTCAAACCAGAGAGGGACATACATCAATGAAACACTCCCCTTCTCATGCAAATCTTTTACATTTTATGGATTATTTTCCTGGCTGACTGATGTCTCCCTTCATTTTACTGTAGAACCTTATCCTTGTAGCCTTCACCAAATGCAGAATCTCAGAAGTGATAATGAGTAGTAAATGTCATATATTTGATTAGCTTTTTATAAATTTACTTTTTCACTGCTGCATGTGAAATAATAATAAAGCACATGCATGTTTCCAGTATCTGGAATGCCACATATCTAATCTGTGTGGGGAAAAAATAATAATAATAAAAAAAATAATTGTTTTAAGAGTACTTGAGAAATACTCTTTTATTGGCAGTGCTTTTGGTAATATTTGTAGGGAACATGGGCATAGAGAAACACTATTGAAATTCTGTGAGAATTCACTTGTTCTTGGAATCTCCACTAAAATGTCTCAGCAAGAGCAACAAAATCACCACTCTGTGAGAGTCAGTTGGGCAACATGTGGTAGACAGTACCACCAGCAGAGACCAGTTTTATGTTACATTATTCAGCCTGAAGTCAGCAGAGCAGTACTAGAATGAGTCAACAATTGCATTCTGTTATTCTGCCAGAATCATTATAGTGACAACTGTAATTCAAGGACAGAAGATTTCATGTACCCTTAGCTATTTCCACATTGTGTTACTGATGCCAGCATAAAACACTGTAGGCTTAAGATTAGACTTCTTTTCTTAGCCACATTCATTTCTTCTCTGCTAAATTAGGAAAAATTGGTCAGTGATAACCTGGAGCTGCTGCTTAACTTGCTATTGCACAGTCTAAAATAGTACTATATACATACTAGTATACTTGTCTAAGCATAGATGATTTTTCTGGAAAAGTATTTGTGTATATTAGGAAAAAAATCTGATTTTCCTGTTTTAATTATGTATAACATCAGTTTTTTTGCAAATCAGTTACTAAAAACTGCTATAATTATTGGTAATATTTAATTTAGCACTGCATTTAAGGCTGGAGTGCCGAGAAGAAAGGCTTCTGGTTTTCTGAATGGAGAAAGGCTGGGCTCATGAAAAAGGCTAGAACAGGATTAGGACTCAGATCTTTAGCATTCAAAGCCTTGAGTGTGAGACTTAAACAAGTTTAATTTCCCATCTTTTGGCTCTTTAGATCCTCAGCTTTCTGAGGAAATGGCTCTTTCTACTCCACCAGGTACAGCAAGGCCCATGGTAATTTTGTAGATGCTGCTGTAGAGCTGAAGTCAAAGGCAAATATTGAAATTAGCCAAAAAGCAGTGATTGGCACAAAGGGAGTTGATGTCAGGTGATTGCCAAGACTTTGGATTTTCCCCTGTGTTTTCCCTCAAGACCTCCTGTTCACAAGAGCTTTAGAAGGCACAGCCATGAGAACCTCAGTGACTTTTGAGTATGGTCGAGTTGGGTGTCTGGAATATTGGAAAAGTACTGCAGTGTTTGTCAAAGCAGCTTCTGTGGAGGCCATAAAAGCAGGCTGGCCATTTCACAAGTGTGTAGGTGAATTTTATGGTGCTGTTTATTTATTTATTAATTTAAATTAGAAAACTGACTTTTTTTCCCCAGCCTGTCCCACTGATGCAAATTTGCCTCTGTGACAGTGTTGGAATGCCTGACAGCAGCACAAGAAAGACAGAGGGAGATCATGTGGTAGGAGAAGTGGCTTTTATCTCTGAGGCAAGGGGATGCATTTAGTTAACTGAATTCCTTCANGCTGTTTATTTATTTATTAATTTAAATTAGAAAACTGACTTTTTTTCCCCAGCCTGTCCCACTGATGCAAATTTGCCTCTGTGACACAAAGTGTTGGAATGCCTGACAGCAGCACAAGAAAGACAGAGGGAGATCATGTGGTAGGAGAAGTGGCTTTTATCTCTGAGGCAAGGGGATGCATTTAGTTAACTGAATTCCTTCAGGTCCAACTCAAAGTCTGAATGTCCTGTCCATCAATGTGAACTAGTGGTGTGAAGGCTGTAAAGTGCTCCTTTCACATGCAGATCAAACATGCCCTTGTTCAGAGCAATCTGGACTTTTCTGCCTTTTCATTTCCCCCTAGACATAGATTAGACAGATTTGGTGTTACAGTTTTACTTCTTTTTCCTAGGGATATTACTGGATCAACATATGTATTTTTGCTTACTACAAAGGAAATGTAAATTTCCCTTCAAAGGAATGCTTTTTGGTTTATAACTTTGCAAGCTCACCAAGAAATATGTATGCTTGTGGGTACATACCATAAATGCACTTAGAAAATGTGGGCAAAGTTTTACTCCTCCTGTAGAATGCTTCACATACCTCTTAGTAAAACAAAGGCATTTTTCAGCTTGCTCTGTGACAGAACGAAGATGGAGGAGTTCATAATAATGCAGAATCAAAAAAGGAACCACCTGATGCAGTGAAGAACATGCTAGACTATATCTATTGAGGCAGAAACAACTTGGAGAAGTAAATTATTTGACACTTGACCATGAATATTACACCCATGTAGTGCTTTGCCATCTTTTTGTGGTGTTACATGTGTCTATTAATAATATATGATTGTGTGTATTTGCATTCTGGGGCTTCCCCCTGGAACAGCTGGAGTTCCTGGGTTCAGCTCACAGGGGAGGGAGTGCAGGGCTCATGTAAAGCACTTGTGGAGCTGCTCTGCCTGCAGGGTTTGCTGTGTGCTGCTGTCACTCCCACTTGGGATTCCTGAGGTCTTTTCCCTGGGTCCTGCAGTGGCTCTGATGTTGACCTGCTGTGCAGAGGTCTCTCCAGGAGTAATGGAAATGTAATCCATTAGCAGTAAATTATAGAGGTGTTATTTCTTTAATTATTCACTATAAATGGTGTCAATCGAATTTGTTATTGGTTATGTTTGTGCTGTTTTGATTTTGGCCATTGGGGAGGCCTGACTCATTATTTGAGTAATTTATCTGCAAAATATCTTCTTTCCTTTCAATGGACGTTTACAGTGCAGGAGGCTGAGAAACTCCTCCCTTTAAAAGGAAGTTTTCCATCTACTAAAAATACTTTTCCCATCATTTGTTTTTTTAGGAAAGAAGTTTCGTGTTATTGCTGAGGTTTATGCGTAGTCTGGGCACAAATTTCCTTGTCATTAGAAAGAAATCTAAACGGGGCCAGAATCTGGGCTGCAATAATATTTCTCAGACTGTAAACCATAGCCCTGTAACAAAAAAAAAAAAACACTACCAGGCCATGAAAGCTCAGAGAAACCTCAGAGCTGAGCCATGTAAGCCAATAGAATAAAGCCTTTAACCTGCTGAGCAGCATTAGGAGGTGCTGAATTGAGTAACCTTGTCTGGAGAGTGGTGAAGTACACCTAGGAGAAATGTTGTCAGAGACACACATGGCAGAGGTGGCTACATGATCTCATAAATGCTCTGAATACCCTGAAGTGATACATTTCATTTCCATTTTCCTTCACTGTCCTGTAATGAAAACTCCTGTGCTAAAAATTCTTTAGCTCATTCTAGGGGAAAGAGTTGCTTTATTATTATGAAGAAGAGTTAATTCGCTTTGTTTTTAACATCTCTTGCTAGGAAATATTAATTCTAGTATTGAAGCCCCTGTACTGTAACAAAAGATTACTGTCAATGTAAAAAAAAAAAAAAATTAATTGGAAAAAACAAAATGCAATTGGTTAAATTTCAGTCACTTAAGTTAAATTTTAGATCATGAAGGGGGTAGACTGAATTGGATCTTGTAAAGATTCATGTGTATTAGGTAGGAGAATGAAGTTCTAGAAGAACAAATGAAACCACTTCTAACTGAAAGGTGAGGAAAATGACTGTCTTTTGGTTAAAAACGTCAGGTCTTATAATGAACATTTTCAGAAGAAAATTTTGAGAATTGCTCATTTGGAGGTATCAAAGGGAAGCTACACTGAGCAGTGTGCAGCCAATGCGACAAAACTTGATCCTTCATCTTCTCAGAGCCTTGTGGCTCTGCTGTGGGTGGGAGCTCTCCATCAGAGCCAGGCAGAAATTGTGCACCACAACTCTCATTACTATTCCTTGTAATCTCCTGTGTTGGAAAGAGCAGTTATGAAAAGAATCTGTCCCTTTGCATTCTTCAGACAACTGAAATCAAAGAAGTGAAGTCAGCTACATGGTAAAAAAAAAAAAAAGATTCTCCCAGGTGTCCAGTGACAGGGCACATGAAAATGGTTCAAAGCTGCACGAGGAGAGGCTTGCACTTGGCATTATTGGCACTAGAAAGGGCTCCTTTACTGCCAGGGAGGTCAAACTCTGGAAAAGCCTTCCTGGAGAGGTGGTGAGTGCCCCAAGCCTGTCAGTATTTAGGAGGCATTTGGACAATGCTCTCACTAAAAAGCTTTATCTTGGCCAACCCTGAACTGGTCAGGCAACTGGACAAATGACCATCATAGGTCCCTTCCAGCTGATATAGTCTATTCTGGTCTTTTCAAAACAGTCAATGTCCTAAACCAGAGGGGTGTAGCCTTCTCTGTGTGCAACTTCACTCAGTTTATTCCTAGAACTGTGTTTGAGGCTGTGGGGCTTCATGCAGCAGCCTGTCAACATTGTGGGTGTCCCTGCTGGAATGAGGAATTTCCCAGCATTAGTGCTGCCTGGGAGTGTGCTGTTGGTGAACTATTACCCCATCGCCCCTGCAATCATTTTCTGCTCCATGAAGTGTTTCTGGATTGCATCACAGCAGGTGTTTGTTTCCTGCCCTTGTGATGGAATGTCTCAGGGTGTGGGCAGCTGTTGCTGCCCTCCCTGAGAGCTCCTCAGATCTGTTCCTCTCATTTCTGGTGACAATTGCTGTGTAGGAAGCACTTCCTCTGTCCAAGCAGAACACTCAGACTGCATCCAAAAGTCCAGAACAGAGGGGTGTGGAACAGTTGAAAAATCTTACTAAATCTACTTAATCAGTATTACTGCTTTTATAGATAGAATATGTACTTATGCTTTTATAATTTCTTGTCTGTATACTGGTTTTGCCAGTGGCCAAGTTGCTGGTCCTGATTAGGAAGCATCTCTTTGTGCTAAAGTTGTTAAATTTGTAAGTGATTAGAGGGAATGTCTTTGGGAATGTACAGTCTTGTGTTTCACAAATTATAGACTACATATGGCAGCAACTGGCAATAGATTCAGAACTTTAATAAATCCAAGCCACACAAAACTTGCAATTAATAAGAACTGCTCTCATGAGATACCATTACCCTGCTTCCTTCAAAATACAGTGCTTCTCCCAACATGATAAGTCATGCATTTACTGCACTTTCATTGAAACTGTTCCCAAGTGGGTTTAGTACAGTCTTCCAGTGAATTGTAAAGGCATTAAGCCTCATTCTCCTCTAACTATGTCACAATAGAAACCCAGGAGTAACTCCACCTAAAGCAAAGATGAGAATTTTTGTGAAGAGGAAATGCATATATAAATACATAAAATATACCTTGCCTGGGATAGCAGTCAGACTGTAACTAAATAAGGAACCACTGCCTTGGAAATACAACCACACCAGGAGATGTGACTGACTGGCTTTGGCTGGATCATACAAAGCAGAGAACAGAGAAATGCTGAAAACTCTTACACTGAAAAATTAAAAGCAAACAAGAATGTTTAGGCATATGTGTTATATCAAAATGTAGTTAAACTATGGGTTTTCTCAATTAAGCCAAAGCTAAACAGTTTGTGTGACACTGCTTTCAGATAGGAAGAATACCATTTCTGCTGGGCACAATAAAGCTTAGATGAAGGAAAGGGTTGATTTAAGCAATCCTTTGTCTTACATATGTGCATAAACTAAGGCATGATGACATCTTTTGGTGATTCCTTCTAGCCATGAAAATGTTTTTCTGGGTTTCTTTCTGGAGAGACATCAGAAAACAGTTATTTCACAGGAGCAAGTATTCCATATTGGACCACACAGTAAACTGGGAGTTAACCACAAAGAATTCCTACATGTAGGCTATTTTCTATTTCCATATTAAAACATCAGACTTTTGTTTGTCCCTCAGATGGGGGAGGTGTTCATTGGATGTTTTGCTGCTGTTGAAGTGGGTAGAGCTTTGTCCACTGGACACTGAATGTGCATTTACACAAACCTTTCCTGTGATCTGGTCACAGTTTAGATGTAAAAAGAATGATGATCAGGAATGTTTTTGGCTCACATTTTTGAGGTTTTGTGTAGATGGTGTCTTGCTATGGTTGCTATCTTTCGGGTTCTTCAGGGCTTTGAAAATCTCTTATTATAACCAAAAAGGTCTAGGTAATGCTACCATTCAGGTTCATTTGCTGCTGCTGAAAAAGAGGTGTTGTGTCTGTGCAGAGGCTAAAGTGACTTCATTCCCCTAGTGGATTTCTTCCTCCTCACCCCTTTTTTTTTTTTTTAAATTCCTGTTCATTTGGATATACAAGCCAAACTAAAAAAGACATCAGTGATTTCAAACCCCAGCCAGGAGGAGAAGAGCAAAGAACTAAAATGAGAAAGAATAAATAGTGTTGGTAAAAACAGTTTCATGCCTGCTTCCTCATGTCCCTAAACATGATTTCATACAACATGTTCAAATGTGGGATTGGACAGTGCTGTTTTCCAGGCTCTATAGTCTCATATTACCATTAAACCCCACCCCCTCAATCCTGTTAGATTGAATCTTTTTGTAATTATCATTTTTGATGTGGAAATTCAAGCTTGTACCGTTTTTTCTTCATTCTATAAGGGAAAATTAAATGCTCAGGTATTGTCCAGTCTTACGGTTAGCAAAGATTACTGAGATAAAGATGACACCTCACTGCATGCATAATTCAGCAATGTCTTTGACACAACTTCCTGCTGCATGAATCACTTCTAGTTTTGTCTGGTTTGGTCATTATTCACCAAACAGTTCTCCCTCAGAATCAGTAGTAGCTCAGCTCTGAACAGTTTTTGAGTTTGCCATTTGTGAGGTTCAACTCTTTTGGCTGCACACACCACACAGAGTGTGCAAATCTCCTTTTGGGCAGGATTGTGGTAAAGGTTCAAGAACCACATCTGGGGCAAAATTCTTATTTTTACAAATAACAAGATATTTGCAAGTCTTGTTCAGCATTGATAAATTATTATAATTCAGTTGTTGCTGGGAAAACTTCTTTGCTGCAAGGGCCGAGGAAATTGATCAAATGAGTGTATTCAGAATGAGAATAAATAAATGGGAAAAGTTTTTTCAGCACTTAACTAGATTTCATTGGTGGCAAATCTCTTATTAAAAAATTGGCATATTTTCTGGGACTGCTTGGTTACTCAAAAAAAAAAAAAAGCCCCTAACATTTAAAGCAGCTGGAGCTCTTAATCACATTCTGACATGATTCTACCTAAAAAACCAAACAGAAATCCAAGAATAGAACTCGTGGTTTTAGGGCTGTGTTTCTCAAGGGCCTATAAGATGCCATACCTCAATCAAGGAGTGATGTATGGTGCCCTACTATTTAATTATCTGAGTTTTTGCAGAATTTACCTATGTTGTCTGAGTCCAAGTTCAGGTTCATCCTCCCTTTATGGCAAAAAGACCAAGACTTTGGCCTCTTTCTTGTTGTTGAGTTTAGAGTCCTGCTAATGTTTTCTAAGTTATGTCCTGTGTTTTCTAAGTTAATTTCCTACAAAATTTCTCAGAAGTGGTATTTTTAAAATTCTGAATGATTTCTACTTTTATTTTTTTTCCCCCAAGTTAGTTGAAAACATTTTACACTTCAATTTCAACAAGCACAAAATATATCTCTGCACTGAGTTCTGATGCTGCATTTGCTCCATATTCTGGTTCCTCTGGCTTGTGCTGACTAACCAGTTCTTGGCTTTGAGCCAGAGCTTTTCTGATAGATAACCAGCATCCATTCTCCCTGCCCCTGTCTCTAGTGTGAGTATGTGTCTGAATTGCCAAACACACATAAATCACGGCTTAAGGCCATCTTTATTACCTGCTCCTGCTGCCTGGGGAAGTGTATCATCAATCAGTGTTTGTGAGCCCATGTCCCTGTCATCCCTGGGACTGCTGTTAGTGCTGGAGGCAGAGAATGAGGAGCCTGCACTTGGGAAGGCAAAGGGTAAAGCCAGGAAGGAGAACTGGTACAGATTCTGCTGATGGAGTGGAAAGAAACTTAAGCAAGTAACAGGAGTGTTGTCAGACCAATGATGTCCTTGCAGTTTTCCACTCTCCATCTGTGAAAGACACCGTGCTCGAGGTCAGCGTGAGCAGAGTGCCAGTGGTGCTGATGGGCACTGTGCTGAGGGCACTGGGCATTGCTGTGCTCTGGCCCTGGGCAGCTCACACTGGCTCCTCCATCCAGGCAGCTCCCGAGAGCACTGCTCTACTCCTGGAGAGGCTGTTTCAACCCTGGGCAGGTGAGAACCAGAGTCAATGTCAGCTGCACTGCCGCTTGTTCAATTGCCCAAGGGCTCATGAGAAATTCCTCTCTCCTATTGGATCTGGGCAATCCAGAGGGGAAGCATTCATTTTTCAGGGGTGCCTGGCAGGACAAGTCTCAGTGCTAGAGTGCAGAACACGGGGGTGGTAACTGGCTGTGTCTCATTCTCTGTGCTTGCTCTCCATGTCCCCACAATGAATAGGTTCACTGAAACAAGGGAAATGCTGTTTGCCTTTTGGAAGTGTTCTTGTGTGCATAGAGCTGCAGAGGATTCCTCTCAGTCTGCTCTTGTACCACCTCAGGCTGTGTTCTGTCAAATATTAGTAAGTCTACAGAAATTTTGGTTGAGTCAGAGGTATGATAAGAGACAGTAAAAGAAAATTCTTACAGGAAGAAATATAGGTGATTGAGACATTTTCACTGAATCAGTTTTCATTCACTCCTCCTTACACTGAAGCTAACCAGCACTTTTGCTGTTAATTATTAATAAGGCATAAAATCAATCTGGAATGTTGGAACAGTTTTCAATTATTATTTTTATTTAACTTCCAATTTAATTTATTATCCCTGTTTTCTGTTCGATTACCGTGAATTGTCTGTTAAACCCTGCTTGCAAATGTTTTTGCAAAACATGAAGTATTACTCTTACATTTCTATTGCATGAATACTTGGGGAAATTCAGAACAATTAACTTTGGCTAGGAGAAGCAACAAAAGACTTGGAAAATCTTGGTTGAGATTCTTGTGTCCAGTTGAATTCTTACTCCATGGAAAAATCTTGCTCTGAAATTACAGAGCTAGGTAGAAAAATCTGAGATTTTTCTTTTAAGTCCTGTTCCAAATCAAGAAGATAGACAGTATTTTCAAGGTATTTTTATTCTTGTCTTGTTGATCCTTGCCAGAGCCCAGGAGTGCATGAAAATTAATTAAAAAAAAAAAACTCTGTTAATTGGACAAATTGCAGTTTTCCAAGCTGATTTAAGGCTTGGGAAAAGAGTTAATTTTTATTTCTAGAATTTCTCTTCTGTTTTGTGACTTCCCTTCCTTTTCTAAAACTTATATACAGGGGTGGTTTTAGCTTTTTTTATCATAAATAACAGGGTGATGTTGATTCAGTTGCCATGTATTTTGATAGATGAATTCCTTAGTGTTCATCAAAGTGATTAGGGCCATCTCTAGTGTCAAAAAAGAATACTTATGGAGGCAGCACTTAAGAGATGTACTGAGAGTGATGAGTAATGGGCACAGAATTGTTTGAATAATGACTTCTTGCTTCCTGACCCTTCTAGCATCCACATTTTAGACGTGAGAAGAGATGTCTGAAGTCTCAATATAAAGAGAGTCTTTTGGCTGACGTTTCCCTCAAAGCTTATTCTACTTTCAGTGCATTTTTCTGCCTGCATTCAACATGGAAAGAGAAACTGTGTAAGATTTGATGCCACATCTTATTTAGTGGCAGTTCAGAAACTCAGAGAAGGAATTCTCTACATGCAGAGGTTTTAATGTATAGTTCCTACTGATAATGAAACAACTAAGGTAAAAGAAAATTGATATTGAGCATGAATGTCAAACTGAAATAAAAGGGGAAAATCCATATTTCTGCATAGACTTTGCTGGGAAGTTAGTAGTATCTTGTTTTTGAAATTGCCATCAAGTATTTGTTGCTAAATAGGATTAATTCATTTTGGGGTCTGTTAATTTTGGCCATAAAGATTTGGCTCAGGAGAAGGTGAAGGAAATAGCTTGGAAAAAATAGAATCGATGAGCAATCTGTCACTTGTTCTTACATGTTAGCTGTGCATAGTCTGCATAAAAAAGTTGAAACTAGGGAACATCTTGCTTTAATTGGGTGAAAATCTGTAGCATTTAGATGAATTGGTCTTGGTAAAATAATACAGTGTGTTTTAGTATGTTTAAGGGAAATAGTTTAAAGCTATTAACTTGATTCAGTAATCTAGAATTAAGTATTATTGAAACTATGTCAGGGATTCTGGATCTTTTATTTTTCATTACATACAGAGAGGCTTATGCCAGCAGAAAAGGACTTAATTTTCCTACCAGACTATCACACTGACAATTGAAACTCAGAGACAGCACCTGAAAACACTACTAAAGGCTGAGTTTTAGCATCAGAATTAAAGAATGTTTGTGTGGACAGATATGCTGGAAGACCTCTCCATTCTGGCATTGCCATGTAAAATGGAGAGTGCAGTTTATCTTAAAATAGTTTTAAAATTTTCCAATCTGTTGCAACCTTTCAGTATAATTCTTCAAAAAAATATAATTAAAGCATGTGCACAATCTTTGTGAAGGAAAACTAAAATATAGTTTGAATAAGCCCATTTCTTAACAGACCCCTGTAACAAAACTATCTGCCTGATTTAGAAATGAAAAATTCTAAATTATTCATGAAATAGACTTAATCTTGGTTGCTTTTTTTTTTAATATAAATGATCTATTGATCAGATTTACTTATTATAAAAGGTAAAAGGCAAGTGCTGACCTGCTGTATGTTGTGGAGCTCTCACTGTATTTGGCCACTCATTTTCAGCAGCTGAGCATCTTGATCTGTGTCCTCACCTTCACTCTTAGGGATACATATTTGGTTTCAGTGAAGTATACTTAAATACAGCAACCTTTGGAAGGAGAATGGAGACCTTTGGTGTCTTACAGATTTTGTTGCTCTATTTTTGAGGATGTTGTCATTTTTATCCCTTTTTTATTCAAGATGGTCTGAGAGTCAGCAATGGGACATTCCACAGCCAGGTTGTGTGCTGGGTTAGGGTAGGTGTGTTGTTCACTTACCTGCTGCCCAAGGAATCCTCCAGCCTTGTCTCCAACACCCAGCAAGGCAGTGCTGGCAGAAGGGAAATATTCAGCTCAGAATTGTGTCCTGATTGCCATTTTCACTTTTCTAAGATCCCTTATCAAAGTTGTTTATTCTCTTTCCAGATTTGTCCCTGAGCCTGTAAGCCCCTACACACCTGAGTATTGTTTTCCTACCAGTGGCATTGCTGTCTTGGAGCACCAGGACTGCAGTGGGAGTGCTCAGGGAGCAAGGAAGGGCCACCATGTGTTTGGCTGCAATTTGTGGAGTCAGTGTGCATTCTGCCTGCTCTAGAAGGCACAGTTGGTAAGCATGTGAACTTCTTTAGGCACCTCCAGGTAGGACTGGATGTGCAATTAGAGAGGGCTGATTCCCATATCAGTCTTACAAAAGCAGTTTGCATCTTCAGGTACTTTTCAAAATCTGACAACATCTTTCTTTAAAGAGGTCAAAAAGAGCAGGCAGGGGACAGAGAGTGCATGTGTGTAGCTCTGTATGCAAAGGTGATGAACTGCAGATATTTAAACCCAACTTTGGGAGCAGCCACCTTCATTCTGAACCAACCAGGTGTTACATACTTCTTTCTCTTCTCTCATCCCAAAACTCAATTTTTGCTTACTGCCTAGTGCCACACTTAGATTGGCAGACTATGCTTTTGTGTTCTATTTAACATGGATTCTGTTTTCTGATAGTTGAGAATATTGCAATAGAGAGGGTAGTTGTTTTTGCACTTTCATTTCTACACATTGTGCAAAGGAAGTGTCACCTTTCCTCCTGTTCAGAGGAATTGAAGAAACTCCTTAAACCAGCAGAAAGTGATGTGCTAATACAGGAGAAACAGCTCTGAAGGAGAGAATTGCATATGAGAAACAAATGGTGAAATCAATAATCTAACTATAATTATAAATGAGATTAGCTCATTTGGGAGAAAGCTAAGCAAGATTCACTTTGACTCAACTTTCAGTCAGAAGGTGAGAAGTGTTTGTTATTGTATTTTAATAAGGTGATACCAAAAGGTTAGTCCAAATAATTCCTCTTCCCATGTGCTTTTAGCCAACTCCCAGTTGTGAAACAGGCTGTGGTAGATTAAATGATCCTAAGATGTACTCTTAAAAGTTGTTTTTCTTTGTAAAGATTTTGGGTTAAAAGCCCCCTCACCTTACTGGTATGACTCAGTCGTGGATGGAAACGTTCAACTAGGGGCACTCGACCAATTTCATTTGTGTCTGTGCCCAAGTCTTCTGTGATGTTTTGGAAATAAGAACATGGAAATACAGAAAGATCAGATGTAATTTCTAGGTTTGGTTTGGAACTTTGATATACTTTGCAAGGAATTTAGGTGAAATTGCTAATCAGCACCATCCATTTTAGTCCATTTACTATGGATTGTGATCAGAGTTACTGCATTTGTTTCTTCATTCCATCAACACCATTCAAAGCTGTCTTCTGGCTTTAATATGTGTTAGGAATACATTTTATTGATTATACTGTAAAAGTGTTCACATTCTATGTATACCACAAATTGTCCTGAAAGAAAACTCCTTGCTGATTTTGCAGAGGAGTTTTCCAGTGACCTTCCAGTAAACTCAGAATCAGATACAGCAAAATGAGTGAAATTCCACAAGCAGGAAAATATTTCTGCACGTCTGTGAAGGCAGCAGAAACTAGCCCCAACAAGCAACATGAATGATAATCTCCAGTGTGTTGTAAAGTTGTGTTTGTCATGGTATTTTTAATCTAAAATTTCTGATTTTAAACCAGTCTCATCAATTGTCTAAGACATGTCAGCAGTTCTACTGCACCAGTGGTAAAAACAGTTCTGGGCTACTCAGATTTTCTTTTGGGCACATCTCCATCCTTAAATGAGAAGACTACTTTGTCTAGGGCTGTGCAAACTCCTCACCATACTGGACAGTGCTAGTCCACTGGAAACACTTTCAGGGTTGAATTTTTAATATGTTTTCTTAAAATTATTTCAGATACACTGGGGAAAAAAAATCTAATTGTTTTCCTATATGACAATAGTAATTTTGCAGCTGCTTTTTCCCATAACATTTTCAGATTTAAAACTTGCATTTCGTGTTCTCTTTTAGATGTGTGCTTGATTTTTATAAAAGTCAATTTATTATCTATATTGCACCTTCTTTTCTGCAATCAATTCTAAAGCACACAATGGTACAAGAACACGTTTAAAATCAATGGTTGAGTTGAAAAATATTTGTCTCTTTAGATTTTGAAACATAACTGATTGCTTGAAAGTATCTGAATTCTGCATAAAGCATGTCATGTACCTGTGAGTGAAGGCAATTTTCATTTGCAAGGCCTCCCACTTACTTCATACACAACTCTCACTAAATTGCAGTTAACATTTTTTTGGTTGATGTTTTCTTCTGGAGGGGAAAATTAAGATTTGCAGTATGAAAACATAGTGGGGTTTTTTTTTTTTTTTTCCTGTTGAAAGGAAGGCTTCCCACTGTGCACAGCAGTGGTGTTGCTGTCTCGCTGATTCCCAAAGTTCATCAGTGTTTAGCAGGCTGTGAGCAGCAGAGATGAGGAGTGGAAGGTCCTGTGCTCAGGGCAGTTTAGTCCAGGCTGTTCTTGCATCCTCAGCCCAAGACACTTGAGCACCTCTTCTGGCTGTGTTCACAGCCCTGCAGCTGAAACCTTCTGAAGGAGGAGCTGGGCAGCTCCATTAGTACAGGACTGAGAGAGTAGCATTGTGCTGGGCCTGGACTAACAAAACCCACACCAAGTCCAGACAGCTTCAAGTCAGGTCTAGTGACATTCCAGCATCTCACTCCTTTGGAGCAGAGGCAGCTCATTCCACTTGTGGCAGAGCTGACCACATGTGCCTCTGGTGCCAGAGGTCAGGGGAGGAAAAATGCCCATTTCTGTTTGTGACTGTCCTGGCAAAGCAGCCCATCCTGCATCTTATGTGGGAACCCAGCAAGAGTTCAATTTAGTTTCATGTTTTAGACAATGGGAAATGTATGAGTTTGTGGGTGAATGGGAAATGAAAGGGAGTAAAAACATCAGTATTTTCAAACTCTGTTTTTGCTAATAAATATGCAAGTTTGTTGCCACTCTGAAGCTGCAGGGAAAGATTGACTTAAACTTTGTAGATAGTGTTTACATTTTCTTTAAAGTGAGATTCCCGTTCCCCATGTCAAGGTTATCTTTGTGATAGCCTTTGAAAGAGTCAGAGCACTTACCAATGGATGGATGTTCACAAGTTTGACAGTCTCTGCATTGATCCTACCCTTGCATGAAAATGGCTTTATCAAGCCTATAATTAGAAATGAAATAGTCTTAAATGGTTTCCACACAGCTTGACTTTCAAAGAGGTTCCAGTTTCACATAACTCCATATAAACAGAGAATCAGAAGATATAACCAGATACCACAGTTCCTGCTAACTAATTGCCACAAAGCAGAGCCATCTGCTTTATACAAAGTCTAGGTCAAATAATCTTTCTAAACTGTGACCTTTGGGGCTCCATGGAACTTGTTCTTGATTAAATAAAACCTTCTTAGGAAGTTATTGGGAAACGTGGTGCAGATTCAGTCTGAGCAGAGAATGTAACTGATTGGATTTCTGTATAATCTTAAGCAGATAGTTCTGAGTCAGTCTATCTTTTGAACCTTTTTTTTTCTTAATCACATTAATATTTCATAAAAATTCAAGTTACAAGTGAATTATTTCAATTTTTAAAGTGATTCCTCATAAAAGTTAAATTAGATGACAAATGAATGATTTAGACGTAAATTCATGACAGTTAAAGTGAAGTTTCATCTGTCTAACCCAAGCTGAGAACCTCTT
>VZTT01035917.1:0-15481 GCA_013400855.1 Buphagus erythrorhynchus | reverse complement strand
ATTAAATAATCAGGGTTTTTTTTTCCCCTCTGGTTTTCTTTTGGCATTTGTGAGTATTATTTTTGGCTGTCTATCTTTGGCCAAGCAATTGCCAATTATTCACTGCCAGATTCAAAATAGGAGTGCTATTGCCAAAGCAAAGAATACATTATTTTGCAGTTAGATCTTTCCAGCTGAGGATCACAACATATTTTGTAACCACTAATGAATTTAGCCACTTACCACCCACCAAACATTCACATTCATGCCTGAGGGATGAGGAGATAAGGTATGGAGTGCAGCAGGATGAGATCTGCCCTTTCCAGAGCCTGGAATAAGTTAGAACTGGGGAAGGCACAGGATGCAGCACGCAGTAGAAATGGATTTTTCCATCAGAATTGAGAGAGCATGGTCTGGCAATCCAGACAATTCCACAAAGGATGGAGTTTCTCTGCCTGGTCCACGATATCCTGCTGCTACAGCCAACGAAGAAAAGCTGGATTGTAACTTTTATCTCACAGAAAATGTATCCATACACTGGGTGTTGCATGAACAAAATAGATGAATGTTTTGAGAGTAAGTGTATTCTGAACCTTGGTACCTCCCTTCTGGTTTTGTGCAAGACCCAGTCAGCCAGGGAGGAGACCCAATTACCTTGGCTGGTGGATCTTCATCATGGTCCTGCTGCTCCTGTCAGCAGCTGGAGTGGCCAGAAGTCCTCATGTGGTCTGCAGAACCACTTTGCATTCTTAGCAAAATGCTGTGGAGGAGAGCTCCTTACTGAATGAGGTGATCCTCGTACCTGAGGGCTGCTGACTTCTAAATTTAACCCATCTCTGTAAGTGTCCCTTCAGCATCAGGACCACCACCCTGAACATTCCCCCCGGGCTGGGGCATTTTCACACCTTTGAATATCCTTGTTAGGACTGTGCTGGCACAGCAGCCAAACTCTGCACTCCACATTTCTGGTGATGTTCACTCAACCAATGAGCATTTCTTTCCCACCTGCAGTAGATGAAGGGTGCCCTCCAAATCCTGAAGGGATATTGTTTTTAGGAAAGTGTTACTCAGCTTCTAGGTTGTGTTACTCATTTGTAACCCAGGCTAAAGATGGGATGAGAGTCTACTTTTCTTTGCTCTCAGTTGCTGCAGTGACTGATATGGCTGGTGATAAAATGGTCTTTTCTTGGCTGCTTAATGAAAAGTTCCTCATTGCTGTACGTTTTTCAAATTGCCAGAGAGACAGTTTTTGCTGTGAGAATCACCTCACATACACCTGATCAATTTATGTAAAACACTGAATATCTTAAGAGGCCATTAGGTACAGAATTTTGCTGGATTGGACTGTCTGTGTCATTTTATTAAAGAAAGAATCATCTTAAATTTGGTACCTAATATATGCTGGGAGCAGAGCAGCAGTTGGGGGCAAACAGAGGCTGTTTTCCTTGAAATTCAAAGTGCAGTAGCACAAAGACAGCCATCTGTATGCATTTAGGGAGCCTGAAATTACCTGAATGCCTGGAAATTTTTTGTAATTATCTCAGAAAAGAATTATGATATATCACAGATAATTCTCTAGCTCTTTCATTCCTACTTTGATAAAGTGTACTAAAAATCTGTTGCTTATTTTATTCCTTGTTGGGATTACAAAATCCCACAAAGAAACAAATAAAATAGCATTATTTGAAAGATCTGATTGAAAAGTGTGTGTGTGTTTTAAAGATTGCACGTTTTAAAGACAAACAAGGGAGGGCTGAAATTTACTACAACAGCTTCACTGAAAATTATTCCATCACTCAGATCAAAAGCAGAAGAAAAATCACAGGAACATTTGGAAGAGGCAAAAGTGCCAGAGGATGATTTTAACTATTTTGGGAAAGCAGCTGCTCCTCTCTGATACAGACTTAAAATGTAGGATATTCTGTAAGGTGGATTGGCTCATTCAGATCATTCCCTACAGCGACTTCTTCATGGAAACATTGACTAGCATTGTTTTTGGGAGAAGCATTTATTTTGAGCTAAAGAGAAATCTTTCTCCTATGAAGTTACACAGTTACTAAATAGCAGTTGACTTTAACCCCTGAATGCTTATTTCCAAATACTCAGTATAGAATGGCAAGAGTAACGTAGGAACATGACCTTATTTTGTATTGATATGTTGATTTTGTGTAACTAAAGAGATGCAGAAGACTAAATTGGCAGTGCAAACCAATGCCAGACGGTCACTGCTACTTTAAATATCTCCCTTTAGTTACAGAAAAGAAACAAAGCTGAACAGAATGTCACCAGATTACTATCTGCAAATTCCAGAAATAGGAAAATTGGATAAGCCCTGGTTATTGGACATTCTTCATTTCTCTTGGCTTAACGTTTGTTCTGGCAACTGCAAAAGACAGGGATGATCTTCCCCCATCCCTCCTGGGTCTCAGAGTCATAGGAATCACAGCTGCTTTCAGCACAGACCCCTGCATTAGAACTTTCTGTGCTTGACAGGCTGTATTTGGCAGCATGAGAGTAATACGCTTGCTTTATTTGATTTTGCATTTGATTGCTTTTAATACAATTTATTTTCTTTCTTGTGGTTTATCTGTATTTCTTGCTGATGGCAGCAATATCATTCTGTACCTCTTGTCATCTATGGCTGGTTTCTATAATTTTCAAAATAATTTTTGAATGAAGGCAGATTGCTGCATCTTGTTTAGGTTGGATGCGATATTAATTTTTGATTTCTAGCAGCACTGGAGAATAGGATAAAATATTGTAGCTGGTTCAGGATACAGTTGCAGACAGAAGGCTTCAGAGTCTTTGTGATTTACTCTGTGTTTTATGATGTGACAGGATAATGTTGTAAAGATTTCTGGCATTTTGTTTCATAATATTTTTCTAGTGGCAAGTGTTAAGTATTTTTCTCTAATGGAAAAGTTCCATCTTCAGAGCGCTTTTCCTTGTTTCCACTTGGCCCCTCTTCCCCATTTCTGTTAAGAATCAGGGTCACTGGGCCTAGACATAATTCTGACTGCAAGATTCCTATCCATAATGGCAGGAATCTGAGTGTATCCATTAGTGTTTCCAACAGTCCGATTTCTTACTTCTTTTGGCAATATTCTTTGACTTCCTGTCTAGCCAGAATAGCAGCTTTTGTTCCAGTGGTGTTCTTGAAGAGTTCGAAGATATTGTCCTGAATGACTTTGTGATTTCATTGGTTGGACTCCAGGCAGGAGCTGAATTTCTGCAGCTCAGAAATTCTGCACATCACTGCAAGGTGGGTGCTGCAGGGTGCTCACCAACAGAAGCTACTAGAAAACAGAGTTCTGAACCTGCTGAGCAAGCTGAACAGGGTAAGAGAATTTTCCCCTGAATACTGAATAGGGAAAACTGAATTCCCCTTAATAGGGATCATTGTAGAAATATTGAAAACTTGGTGAAATAAATGTGGAAGTATTTCCTGCAGAACAAAACAGGATGGATAAGAGGCTAGCTGGAACTGTGGAGGTTGAACTGTAGCCATGGCTTCTTCAGAAGTTGTATTACCATAATAATATATGTGCATGTATCTTTGCCTGGTATTGGAAGAAGGAAGAAAAAGGTGCTTCTTGAACTGAATTAAAAATCTCTCTGTAAGCACTGGGATTTGTGATGGAAAAGATTCAAATCCAAGCTGCACAGGTTCTTTCATTGTTAAGTTCTCACTGTTATGTTCTTGTCTAGATCTCAGAGCCTGGTATTCAATAGAGCATTCTGTATTTGAACCTCAGGTATTTTATTTTCTTAAATAGCTTCAAAAAATGATTTTTGACATCATAGTGTTTTTCACATATCTCCCTACTTAAGTTTAACTAGATCAAAAATATCTTGGATATTTTGTTTGATCTAAATTCCCAGATGCTCCCATTGCAGGTTAAAAACAGAGTTACATGACAGCAATGTTTATTTCTTTAACCTGGCCTTTTTGTGCTCTTCCAAACAAATACTGGTTGCCTGCCAGGAGCACAAGTAGGGTAATCAGCAATGTTGGTCAGGTGATGAGGCAAATGAGCAAACAATTCCTGCATCACTGGAAAGGGATGCTGTCTTGAACGTTTCTGAAGAGAGGAAAGAAGGGGAGTCCTCTAAGCAATGTGTGAGCCTTGGTGCAGTAACCCCACAGCAAAGCAGAAAACACAGAACAAGGCTGATTGAAGCAGTGAGTTCAGAATCCTGTATTGCATACATGTATCTTTTACCTTTAATTGACTCCAGTAGTGATTCAGGAAATCATTATCTAGCTTAGCAGAGATGCCACATATGTTACTCTATGGGAGATAAGAGAAATAAAAAAAATCTTATTCATATAGTCTTATTTTATCACTGAATCCCATTGAAATTAAGGCACTTATCTATCTAATATCCATAAATGGATACCATTAACAAAGCACAGAGCACTATTACTTGTCTGTAATCTCTCAAGAACTTTTGTTTGACTTCAAAATTTGTCTGTTACCTGTGTGCCAGCTCTCCTACCTGTGAAATGCTGCTGCTGTGTAAATGGCTCCTAAGGAGAAT
The DNA here is from genome assembly GCA_013400855.1 of Buphagus erythrorhynchus. NCBI lineage: Eukaryota > Metazoa > Chordata > Aves > Passeriformes > Sturnidae > Buphagus > Buphagus erythrorhynchus. Next base: position 10,960 of record VZTT01035917.1, on the reverse strand, counting down.
TTTTGCTAATAGGTATTGGAGGCTTTTTGATGTTCATGCTACAGCTTTATTTGTTCTAATTATATCTGACATTTCACAAGCTGCACATTCGTTATTTGATGGGCAAAACATCAAAAATAATTAGGCCAAATAATCACACAAAGCCCAACAGAAAGCTTTTTCAGGGCATGGTAGCTGGTTTTTATTGATAATTATCCTCATTAAACTTTACCAAACTGTCCTCTCATTGCCTGCTCATTGTAATGGAACTCCTAAACTCAGGTGAAGATTTGAATTTCCCTGGGAGATGAGCAGTGTTTACATATGAAAAAAAAAATTTACTTGCTCAAATCTAACTCGCTTCCAGCCCCTCTTGTTTCTGCTAGGAAACAGCTTTAGGTTTTCCACGGTGCCAGGAGAGGTCACTCTTTCTCTTTTGTCCTGCCTGGTTCAGGCTCTTGTGTCATCAGGGATCCTTTCCTCCTCGAGTAAGTTGGCACATTCCTTGAGCTACTGTTTGGATGCTGTCTGACACACACAAAGAGCACTGGAAGGATTAGTACCATTTGCCTGATAGCTAGATGGAAAACTCTGCAAGAATATTTTGGCAAATGAGATTGTATCTCCAGGTTTACATCAACCATCTGGTATAAGTATAACAAAAACCCAGAAATCTCCTTAGCTCTGTTGCAGATCTATAAATGGAGGTTTTAAAAAGCAGAAGACAGTGAATATACCACTTAATTGAATGGAATGTTGATAAAAATCAGTGTTTAAAATTCATGTATGAATGATAGAGTCTTCTGTGGTGTCCAACACAGGAATAATAATCTCAGTAGAAATTGCTAAGGACTGTTCAACTAACTTCAATTTGAACAAACCTAAGCCAAACCTGAGTCCTCTATAACATCTAATTTCCAAATTTGTAAAGTAAAAGTACTCCTAACTGCGTTTTCACTAAAGCAAGACCTAGAAAATCCTCATTATATTTAGTTCCTGATTAACAATCTGAGCAGGAATAAAAAGGAAAACATATTGATAATTTGTGTCAGACATTTCTTTCATCTTTACATAAAATTCAGTGGCTTGGGTGAAATAACATCATACCCAATCCCTCATGCCCCAGTTCAAACCTGATGTGAACCAACATCTCACATTCAAAGAAAGTGTTCAATTTCCCTGCCCTTTATTTTTTGTTCTCATTTTTGCACTTCTACATCTCCTGTGGTATAGAAGTAGGGGGAAAGCATCCACACCCCTGAACCAGACCACTGTAAAACTGGCTAGTGACACAGGATTGCATGATTTCTGCTGGGCTGGGAATGCCCCCAAACCAGACTGTCTCTTGAGGTTATTGGTTTACTTTTGCAGAATTAGGAAATTTAGAATTGCATCCAAATGGCAGAGTTCTTATTGACACTCAGCAGCATTTATGAGATGTGACTCATCCTGATTGTATGTATATACTTTTATATATATATAGGGAATAAAAGGGCAACAGAACCCAGTGGAAAGCATCTTCTTATTAGTGTTCAAATGCTTATTTGGCACTTTCTTACCAAAATAGGTAGGATTCAAAAATAAATGGAAAATTTATACAATTTTTTTGGGGAAAGAATTTGCTACATTTCTACTTTACTACATTTCCACTACTTTTCTAGTAGTTTTTTAAGGATTTTTTTCATAGTTGTTCCTCAATATTGCCAGCTTTTGTGCCATGATGTGTTCTGGGACCAGCTGGATATGATGGTCCTGAGACCTGCTAGGAGTGCATGATGTCAGCCACAGGAGACTGGTGTGCTGAGTATGTCTAAGAACTCTTAGGGTCCTGCTTGATGGAAGAAATGAAGTGTATATCAAAATGATGGAAAAGAAAAAGAGATTTTACAGCACACAGAAAACGTGCATGAATTGTTCTTGAATTTGTATCCTTTGGGGAAAGGCTCCTTTTTCTTTTGTTGTTTGCACCTCTGAGTGAGGCAGGAGCTATTTTCTGAAGGGTCTCCAAGTATGATGGAGACGAAAATAATAAATAATAATGCTATTCTCCTCTCTCCATGCCCCTATTCTATTGTCAAGGGGGCAGATTATCAAAAGAAAACTGAAAGTACTCCATCAAACCAAGTTCCTGGCAAACTGGAGCTGTGGCAAAGCTGTCTCTGCCAGAGGTGTGAACAGGAAGGTGTCCCCTTGAACACACAAATATCTGCTCTCTACTCAGCAGGCAGGCTCCTCATCACAGAAATCACAGTGCCTCTATTGTTATATCCCTCACTCTCCATGGGAATATATGTTCAGCTTGGGAGTGAGAATAATTCTGCACAGAAAATGCACATTTGAACAGTGATCTGCCTTCTCTGTTACCCCTTTGTTGACTTCTGCTCTACTGCTATGGGAAACAGAATCAGGCAATGTGCTCAGTTGGAAGGGACCCCAGGAATTATCAAAATCCAGCTCCTGGCCCTGCACAGGACCATCCCCAAGAGTCACCCCATGTGCCTGAGGGCACTGTCCAAAGGATTCTTGGACTCTGTCAGGTTGGTGCTGTGGCCACTTCCTGGGGGAACCTGTTCAGTGCCCAGCCACCCTCTGGGTGAAAAATCTTTTCCTAATATCCAGCCAAAATCTCTCCTGACTCAGCTTTGTGCCATTTGCTTGGGTCCTGTCACTGGTTACCAGACAGAACAGATTGAATAACTACTTTGTGGCCAGATCCATATAACTATTCAACTTATGTTCCTCTATTTCCTGAGATGTGGAGGAACATATTCAGGTTTAAGTTAGAATAGAAAGCTGTGCATTAAAGAATATTAATTAATTACCAAACAAGTATCTATTTTCCAATAAATTTCATTGTATTGTTGATAAATGTGATTTCTAGGTAGAATTAATGAAAATATACCACCTATCCTAATGGAGAAACTCTCAGAATATCATACTTTTCTCAATGTAGAAACTGATTTGTAGCCTATCTTGAGTAAATTTTTTTCTGAAGTCTAACGAGGTCCCCCTTTACTGTATTTATTTCTGCATTACTTCAGAAAATCTTGCTAAGAGGGTACTTTCAGTATTGTTTAAACTGATACTATTTTTCCTGCAGTACTGAGGACAGGTGTGAGGGATTGGGGTAGTTAAAAGAGCAGGAAGGAGGGGTGTTAACTGAGCCAGTTTCTGCCCATTTCAATGTATTTGCTCATGCAATTTGATTTCTTTGTTCACATAATTTACTTTTCAATATTAGGACATGTTTCTTGTCTTTATGTATGTGTGGCATCTTCCAGCTTGAGGGGAGAGGGAAGTGTGTATATCTTTATTTTTGTCATGTTTCAAAATATCTGCATTGTTGTAGGTTGTCCAGGCAGTGAATTCTCTTCAAGGAGAAGTCTTACAGTTTGTTAGCATGTGGTGCTGTGGATTCTCTTGCTTTTCTTTTAAGGAGCATCTTACCCTTCCCTGGGTGCAGTTCAGGGCACAGTTCTTTGCAGTGTTTTCTCCAATTCCCTCCTCTCCTTCCTTGGCCCTGCCCAAGCCCCTGTGGTGGCAGTGCTGCCACCAAGCAGCCCCTGGCCAGCTGCAGATGCTCAGAGCTGTTGTGCAAAGCCCTAACCTTGGACATTTGCTTGTTAAAAGGAAGCATTTGTTCTGCACTGCTTTGCAAGAAAAGTCACACACAAGAAAAGTACAGCAAAGCCAATATTGCTTCAGTCCTTGTCTGTGGTATTGCCTCTGGCTACTTCCCTCCTCTGGAATATAGGGCAAATATTTAAATAAACCGGCCAGCCATTTAGCTAATCTATCAGTGGCTCCAAGCTAACATGAGCACTGCCTTTAAATGCGTGAGACAGATTTAAATTGAAGAATTAACTTCTTCATTTGAGACTAGATCAAACATCCAGAGCCCTGCAGTGTGGAGAGGGATGTAACTGCCCCAGGGTTGCACATCTTGGACCTTGTGCCAGCTCTTGGGATACCCACAAGTGCTAACTCTTTGCTCTGGATTCTCAGATGGGAACATGATGGAATAGACAGGATTCACATTCATTTACAGCTTAAAGAAACCGGACGTAAAACTCATCAAAACTAAGATATTTTTTTTTTGTTTAGGTGAATCAGTTAATTCTTTTCCCTTCTGGTGATGCATTTTGTTGTTGACACCCTAGTCTGCACCCCACGAACCACAGCAGTAAAAAAAATATAAACCAAACCCTACCAGGTTTATTGTTAATTGGAATAAAACCTGAAATATTTTGGGAAGCAAAATCTCCACAAAAAATGCCTTCACAAAGCATGCTAGCATAAGGTCACTAAGCTCTACTTCCAAATTTAAGTGTTTAATTTTCTTTTCCTTTAGCTGGTTTTACTTTCTATTATAACACAATTCAAAATTTTGGTAATTTGGAAAATTTGATAATTACATGATCAAGATGATGGCCCATCCAGGTACCATTCCTAAAGCAATACTTGTCTGTCAGCTGCAGAAAGAACCAGCCTTCATTTGAGTTTTACATCAATACAAAGTACTGCTACATTTATATATGAATACCACATTTATAAAATTATGGTTCCTCATGTATTTTTCTCTGCTAACTTTTGAGTTACAAATAAACAAAGAAACTACACCTACCATGTTTGATACAGATTTTATCATAACTTGTGAAAACATTTAAATATCAGCATCTTTTTCAACAGAACTAATATTGTACTGCTTTGAAGTTATCTGAAGAGAGAAACTATTTACATGGCAATAGAACAAATATGTTTAAAAGCTTGAAGTACTTTGAGACTATAGTCCAGAATGCTCAGATTCTTAAATAAACCCCCCAGGGATTTAAATAACACTACAACAGGGTGGTCTTTCACAATTTGGTTTCCCTCCTCTTTTGCTTCTCTGAGAATTCCATTTAAAGAGTATTTAATTGAGGACATTTTCTTTACTGCATTTTTCCTTTCCTCTTTTTAAAGGTTTGGAGCTTTCTTCTAAGTGTTTTAACTTGTAATCAAGAAATGTGTCAGGTCTGTTGCCAATTAGTGTAGCTCATGTGAAAATGGATTGAGTCTTGGGAAAGATGGCTAAGTCTTGTAAAACAACAAAACAGTCTGTAAAAAAGGGCTTGGGAACAGAGGTAAGGAGAAGCAACAACACAAGAAATTATTAATGAGAGAAAACAGAGAAGAGGAGCAGGAGTTTACAGAGAGAGTAGGTACATTTGTAACATTTACTAAAGGTTTACTCAGCTATATCACTTTATTGTAAGGAAATCACACTATTCAGAGCTAGGTAGAGGAACTTTTCTTCACTACAAACAAGATCCCAACTTTGCAGGCTGGATTGTGCTGTAGAATATCTCTGTGTTGGCTGAGGAGAGAAAGCATTCATACTCCTCAGAACAGTGTTGCAAACTCCTTGTGGGGCTACAGCTATGCCAGGGGAGGAAATCTTCCTCCTGTTTTAATTGTCTTCTATTTTTTTGTTCAGGAGAGGGATGTAACTATGCTGGCACACAGTACCTTTAGGTGAGGGCACTCTCCTGAGTAGCAACAGAGGCTGTTTTGTAGAGACTTTAAGGTAGGAGAAAGGTTCCCTAGCATAAACTAATAATAACAACAATAATAATATCTAGGGAAAAATCAGACAGGAAAGGAAATATGTTTTTAGACTCATATGCTGTAGACCTACAATACATTGTAAAAGGGTTATTCTTTCATGTAGAACAAAACACTGTGTCTGCAGTAAACTGGGAAGGAAGCTTGATTTGATTGCGGTGCAGAACGTCAGCAAAACACTTTGAGCTGTCAGATGTGCTGTGAGTTAAAGAAATACATGAGAACAATTGACTATTAGGGATGCAGAAAACCTTACAGAAACCTGTCAGTGAACAGGATGACCAAAGCCAGTGTGCTCAGGACTATGTCCCTCTCTTTGTGCTACTGTGTGCCTTCAGTAAATCTAATTTACTGCTGCTTGCTGGGCTTTTGCTCCCAGGTTTCCCCAGCTGCCACGTTGGTCCTCATGGAGCAGCAGCTGCTCCTGGTAGGAGCCCATGGCTAGCACAGCCCTCCTGGCTGTTTCTGTGAGGAGCTGGGATTCCAGGACACTGCCAGGTTCTGGCATTGCCATTCAAGGGCTTTCCACACATGAGGTTGTCCTGACATCTTTATGCCTCCATGGACTCCTTTCTGCAGCTGTCCAGTTGTTCTGCCACTGTTTCACATGCTGACCCGCTGGGAAAGGGCACTTTGTGGTTATTGTTAGTAGTGGGAAAGGATTATATCTAGTTTCACTCTAGATGACATCAGATACTCCACATGTGGGAGACAAATAGAGTCTTGGCAGATCCTGCTGCAAGCAGTGATCTTTCTGGTTGTGGAAAGCTTTCCTGAAGCTGAGCCAAGGGGATGGAGTTTCTGCCTGAAGGTGAATTTCACCGAAGAGGAAGCCAAAAGAGCTGGAGACACACAGGGAATGAAGGCCAGAAGCAGGAGGGCAGTTCAAGGCTATTTTGGTTGAGGGGAGCTCCCCTTGTGCCTTGGAGAGGCAATGTAATTCTGATTACTCCCATTTCACCTGCATCAACTTCGTCATTGTCAAGCAGCAAAGATAAATCGTAGACTCGTTTATTTGCACATAAAAATATATATTAAAAAAAGACAGCTTTTCTTTACTAGAAGGGGAATATGTAGCTTTTTAAGTATGTTTGAATTGGATTTAAACTTAGCATGAGTTGAATTGCTTTGTCGCTGGAAGACTGTGAGGAAAATTTAGAAAAGCACAAAACCCCAGAGTAATTCTAATTTAGGCAAAAGTTATTCAGACATTTTCTTCAAAACCAGGATGCAATTTGAACATTCTTTTAAATAACTGTTCATATTTTCCATTAGTAATATTACTTCTATGATCTTAAAACCCCCAAAAAATCTATGGAGATGGGGCTATCATGTTATGATTAAATAATAATAAATACATTAAAATACATTAGATGTATTCATATGAATAATTATAACATAGCATCATTGACACCAGTACAACGTGTGCAATGACCTACATGAACTGACAGGTGGATGGCAGAATCTGATTAATGAGCGTAATGTTGAAAATGTATTGGGTTTTGTCTTCAAAAATAGAACTCTTTTTTCCAGTTTTCAAGAGCAATAGGGAATGTACAAGCCTCTTGAGCCAGCAAGTTGCATGTTGAAAATTTACCTTAAACTCTGTTACAGTTGTGAGTGCATGTTATCTGATAAACCAAACTTGCCCTGAATTAAGGTAAATATTCAGTAGTGTTTATGTGATAGTCATAAAATAACATCCAGTATTAAAGCTGTAAAATAGAATCACAGAATTGTTAGGATTGGATGAGACCTCTGCATTTTTGCTACAAATTCTCATTTTTCTCTTCTAATTTTCCTCAGTTGTAACATTTCAAATGAAATTCATTTTTTAAAGGAGAAGTGACAGCATGGGACAGGGAGATCATTTTGGAACAGTCTGAAATGTAAAGTACTGTGAATATGTAGATGATGTGTCAATGAAAAAATATATGAAATGTGAACGGCAAAAATACATGCTGGAGTTATAAATATAGGTAGAAAGTAGGGATGAAAGCAATTAAAGTAATATTAGATACAGAAAGCAATGCAGTGGGAGGTGCAATATATTTGTTTTGTTACATTTGTTGCATGGTTTAGTTGTCTCCCTACTGTTCTGCTGGGATCAGCTCTGAAAAATTGTTGTATTCAAAACAGTGAGAAATTGTAATTTATTTTCTTAATTTATATGTATATGGCAATGGGGAAGTATAGTTTGTTGTGTTTAGTCAGAGCTGGACAAAACAGTTTATTGCACAAGGTAAAAACCCAAGTTTCATTCTGCTATTCTGCTTTGTTATGGGAAAATTGTTTTTCCAACAAATTTACACTTTGATTTTTCTTCACCTATTTAGTACTTGTTGTCTGATGCAAAATTACAAGTGAATAGAACAAGGCAGCCTATTGGCTTATATTTGACAATATTTTTAGAACTCAGTGTTAAAACTTGGGAGCTCCTCTGTGTGTGACAGTTAAAATCCTGTGTGATTTTAAGTCATTAGAAATGCAGCATCAAGGTCTGTCATAGTCACTGTGAGAGCCAGGTGAAAATTTGGCACCTTCTGTCTTCAGTGCTCTGCAAAAACACTGTGTGGTTTATTTTGTGGTCTCTAAATCTCTCTCTGGACTGCCTTATAAACTAAGAGTTTGAACAGAAATAATGGTTTGGGATCAAGAGAGGCTGTCTTTTTGAAAGCTGTTCTGCATTCAGTTTTTGAGGGTTGGTACAGAATTAAGGATGCATACATGTCTGTGCTTCGTTACAGGTGCTCTTTTCTGTCCTCATAATCTATGACTACATGTGATCAACTTTCCAAGGATAGATATTTTTCCCAGGTTAAGTATTCTGTTTGTGAAATAAGGACTGTTGGTCACTGTCTCTCAGGTTTTCTTGGGTACCAAAATGAGTTGGTCAGCTAACAAAAATCTTTGATTTAAGATTCTGTCCTAGAATCTGGAGGGGCTACTGTGCATTTTTAGTTGATTAGTAGAATAAATATGGATTTTGTAAGAAACTGAGTCTAAACCCATATGATAAATTGGTAGTGTCCCAAGATCATTCCACTTTCCAAATGGATACATAACTGTGTTCTGGATATTTTTGCTACATCTGAGCTTTCAATAAAATGAGGACATGAGAGCTACTTTTCTCTCTCCCCTGTCTGCTCTCAAGAAGTGGCACCATCATTTCTTTATGGGTATGACAAGGTCAGTGAAAACAGTACAGGTAAAATAAAATCCTGTCTACCATTCACCCCAAACTAAAGAGAAATCAGTCATTTTGAGAGCAGCAGAGTTTGTGAAGCCTGATTCATTGAATATTTGTGCCTCACAGTTGATGTCTCTGGTGTTTTTTGGAATGAAATAGTGTGCTCAAAGTTTAGAGAGGAGATAGAAGGCTTGAACAGATGCACCAAAAGACAGGAACAGACACATTTGTGCACATCCTGTGAGCATGAGTCTTGTTTACCTGAAATCAGGACTGAAATTAAACTCCAGAAGAAAATGCAGGGGAACAAAGAAATAACTTCAATCTTTCTAGCACTATAATAGCAACATAAAAGAAATCTCTCTTCTAGCTGAACTGTCTGAACATTTGAGACAAGCTCCCAGTCACATCCCCCAGCATGATGTAGAGGTGGTGGGAAGCTCAGCTGCCAGGACACCACAGATACATCTCCCCTGTGTCCTCCCTGTCCCCAAAGACAGCAGATAGTCCTGGCTTTGGCACAGGTGTTCCCTGAGCTGCCAGTCCTCCATCAGCACTGGCTGAGACATCCTTTGTCATTCCTAAGCTGTGGTTTTTGCAGCTGTGTTCCAAGGAGTGCATAATCCTCCACTCAGCAAGAGTGGTGTAGAGAGTAATGATGGAGATTACTCTCACTTTATCTCTTGTGAGACTGTCCTCTGCAAACTGCTCCCTTCCTGCTCCTGGTGACTGACAGAGGTTTTGTGGGCCACATGATTTTTGGCACTGGATTGTCTAGTGACAGCACTTCAGGAGTCATCTTGAAATCCAGGCAGTGAAGTGTGAGCCAGTTGTCAGAGCAGTAAAGTTAATGAAACCCCTCAGATCCTGACTGGAGAGAGTCCCCTGGCATTGCCACATTCCTGAGGAATGAGGGACTGACATTGATTGGCCATACGCTAACAGGGACAGAAAATTTAGAACTGTGCAGTTGTATAAATAAACTTGTCTCTTTAGCTCTATGGTTATGGTTAAAGGAAGGTAAAGACTGATTTGCTATAAAACTCAAAGATTTTGCTCAAGTTCCTAATTATAGTCTAATGATAAAAATGCCATCAAATTCAGCAGTGGAGAATTATCTGTAAATAATAATTTACTATGGCTTGGTAGAGATTTTCCATTCCCTTGAGGGGAAGGAAGGGAGGAGCACATGAGAATTACAAGTTGGAGCCAAGATGGGCAAGGCCACCAGTAAAGAACCAGCAGGAATGATCTGTCCTTGCATGAAACAGGAGAGGAGCTGAGTGTGACCAGCATGGAGGCAATGGTGGGCAGAGGTAATGGAGCTCCAGCTAACAGAGGTGCTGGAAGCAGATTTTAATGAAGAACTAGATGTGGCTGCTATGGTGACATGAAATGGGCTGGAGAGAGCTAATCACAATTGACTTGTTCTGAGTTGATTATTGCAGTGTAGATTTCCAGGAGCAGGCAGGAAGGTGGTGGGATCATCTCTGATACAGCTCACAGCTGGAGATCAGCTCCTCTGAAGATGCCCTGTGTGAGAAGCACCTTGTGTGGGTACTTCCAAATGATTTGAAACTAAATGTCAGTTATACTTTTATTGCTGCCTGGTGGCTCTGCACAGGGGGATGGATAATGACATTGCCTGTTGGGATGGAAAAAAGGCCTCTAGTATGCTTTTGTAAAATAGAATCTTGTTGAAGCAGTTTATTTTGGATTGCAAATCTGACCTATTAATTGTCTTCCTCTTGTATGGGGAGAAGAGAGCTTTCAAAATATTTCCAAAAGAAATTAAATTTAAAAAAATACAACTGCAAAATATTTTGCATATATAAAACTATGCACTTGAACAGAAATGCACTTACAAGCTCTACTAGCTGGAGTGCAGTTTCATAAAGGGTAGGCTTCTAGCTGTTGAATTTACTACTGGCTTGATGATATGATTCAATTTGGTTCTTTATAGCAGCACATCCAGGACTGTTTAAACATTTTCATTTTTGTTTCTGTTTATAAACTGCTCACATGTACATATTAAATATTCATGGTTAATACTTGCAAGAAAATATTGCTAGATAAATTATTGATGTCTTAAAATAATATTTTTTTCCATTTTAATGATTAAATTTTTTCAATATGTGATTTATTTTAAATGTTTTTTATAGTGCTGATTTAATTCTTAACTCTTTA
>VZTT01035911.1:4741-17884 GCA_013400855.1 Buphagus erythrorhynchus | reverse complement strand
ATCAATTTTAGTGTTATAATTTTTTTCAATACCTAATATAATTTTTTTCTTTTCAAAATAAATACTTAGGAGGGCACTTTTCTTTAAAAGTAGGTAAATCCAGCCTAGAGAAGCTGTTCTCTTGAAGCCTGTTACCAAAAGAGGCAGAAACTTTTGCAAAAATGCAAAATTGGGAATTTGCTTTCTAGCTTGGTATTATTCTAAATTGGTGGGAAGGAATTCTGATTAATTAATTCTTAGCATCTGTAAATAAAATTAGATTAATTGGATGTACATGGGCTTTTGAGAAGGTATTAAGAAAGAGTCCTTCCTACTGCTTCTTTCACCAAATTGCTTTCATTATTCTTAATTCTTATTAAATGAGATAAAGTGAGAATTATTGGTCTTCCTGTGTGTATTGGTAGTGCTCTTATTAAAATTCAGAAACATGTAATTTTGTCAATAAGAGTTCAAGGCTAGAAATAGAAAGATACTTTCTATGTAAATGCTTTTCCACTCTGTTATTGTTTTAATTCTGCTTCCCAGTCTTTAATAATTGATACTAGTTCTATTATCTGTCTTCCAAGATTGTCTCTGTAAATTTTTACAAGTTACCTACTCTATTCATAGCTTGGTTCCTGTACTCTGGTTTGCCAAGTCGTTGCTTCCTATTTTAGCTCATTTCTAAATCCACTTCTCATCTATTTTTCTTCATTTAAATAGATCAACAATATCTGCTATTTTATGAGCTTCTGCATTGGGTGGGTCACAAAGTGGAAAACCTTGAGACACTCTGTTACTGTTTTGTATTTGGACTAAGTGCTTATGGGCTTTTCTAGTTACAGAACTTTCACACAGGAATTCATGTATTCCACACTCTACACTAACTAACCATAGTTTGGTGACATAGTTTGGTAGTATAGAACACCAAAGCAAATGGCTTCTAATAGTGTATTAATCTTTTTATATGTGGATTCTGTTCAACAGAATTCAGGGTTTTTTCCATTGGGTTAAAATCACACCACATTCTGTGTAAAACAAGACCTACGATGAACTATTTTCTATATATTCAGATACTCCTTGAAGTTAAATTCCACAAGCAGAAAGGACTGCAAATTGAACAGTTTACTGCTGTAATATCTATCTTCCATGGGTTTTCACCACTTAGCTGTTAGGCACTGAGGAACCTTCTCAGAAGTAATGTACTTTTTACTGCATGAAAATCTAAGGGACATAATAAGAAATGGAGTACTTCTGCTGAAATTACCTTGGACCAGAAAAATTGAGAGCTTTATTCAAACATAATTGGAAAATTGTATGCCAAGGGCTGTAAGATTATTCTTTCTATTTTGTTCTTTTTAAGAAATTGCTACAGATTTGAATATCTACTTATAATATTTATTTGATCATGTCTTAATTAGTGTATTACTTAAAAAGTAATAAAAGTATGTAGTCATTCCAGATTTTCTCAGTAGGATGTAAGTATTTTTTTCTGAGAATTTATATAACTATATATATATTTATCCATATATGAATATGGTTATATCTCTATCTGATCACTTGATTTTAAATTGAGCAACAAATACGATTAAATTTTGCAGATATCATTTTAGACAGTAAAGCTCCTGTCTCTAGCCACTGACATTAGACAGCTGTGCTGTATGGGTTTGTGCATGCATATGTAAGAATCCATAATGAATGTTGTTGTTTCTCTCCTTTATTGTTTTTGCCTTATTTACATTGTCTAGGACTTAGTGGGAAGTCTCCATATTTCACACTTATAAACGTTCATTGTGGCAGTTAGTCTGAAGTGATATGTTACAGAAATCCTGAAGAAATAATATGAAATTATTTCTTTAAAACAAAGCTTCTTTGTGTTCCACTGGGAAAGAAATTATTTGAAGAAGTCTTGAGAAACTAAAAAGGAATTTCAGTTTATTCCTGGCAGCAGTTTTCAGATTCCCAAGATGGCCAATATCCTTGTGTGGATGGGCTATCAGAAGACAAGAGAGCAGTTTAAGGACAATTGCCAAACTCTAATAATAAAAATGTCCAAGATATTTTATTTAATTGCAGTCAAGATTGGAAGTGGTTTGGAAAAGAAAACTAAAAAAACCCCAACTACCTGTCAGAGCCTTCTATAAAAAATGGTAAGTGGATTTGTGTGCTTTTTAGGCCTGATAAAAACCAGCATCCAGCAGTTTCCTCTAGTATGGCAACAGTGTGGTTTGTCAGGGTCTCTGGGGAGCCTCTGAACTGAACAGATTTGCCCTGGCAGAAATCCCAAATCAATAACCCTTGCTCTAAAGGGATTTTTCAAATAATTTCTTTTTATTTGTGATGGGACTTTTGGGGCAGGTGGTTTCTCTATTGGAAGTTTGCCTCTCCTTGTTTCCTGTACGGTAGCATTGCAGCACTCCATGGTCTTTCTTCTTACTCTTTCCCCCACATTTATTGACTCATAAATTGATGTTCCTTTGGTCACTCCTTTTATCACAAGTTGATACATGTTGTCATACATGGTTTTCACTGGTTTAGCTGAAAATTTTGAACACTAATTAGAAAAGCATTTAGGAATAGGGAATGAAAAAGGCATAGAGATTTTATGTATAGCACGTAAGTCACAGCTGACTTATACCAGGATATCTCACATTCAAAATTCAGATATATTTCTTTCTGATTGTAAGTAAGCAGGAGAAAAATGAGATACAGCATCCTCTTCAACAAGCTGAATCATAAAACATCCTGAGTTGGAAGGGACCCACAAGGATCATTAAAGTATAACTTGCTTGGAAATAACTGACTCAAAGCACAAGAATAAGTTCCATGAGAGCTGTGGTCCCAGCACTTGCTATTCCTGCACAGCTGAAAATTCTGTCAATCTCAATGTAAGAATTTGCTTCATGCAGCTCATGACAGAGCACTGCAAAGACTCTTTGCCTGAAGTTAAAATCAAGCACTTCTTCTTGTTCAGTAGCTGCCACAAGTCTTTCTTTTGTTCTTCCTAGTAATTGTTTCAAGCTTTTGAAAATTCTTGTAATTTATAATCATCCTATATGAGATTATTGCCTAAGGATCAGCATCAGCTTGGATTTACTACAGTAAGTCTCATGTGAATATCAATTAATGTTTTTGTCCTCCCACACATAGTAGGACCTAAGTGATGAGTAGATAGACAAGGAGTCATTGATAAAAGCAGAAATATAATACAAGTAAAATACAAAGCAATGCATGCATTAAATGCCCTTACTCATGTCATTCACAGTTCTTTTCTCTGAAAATTTGATCTAGTTGTAGCTCAGTGCACAAATAGAAACGTTTAAAGGGTTGGGAAAAAGAAGACTTGGTCCAGTTTTCATTTCCTTGTATGTGCACAGATATGAATAGAAAGTCTGAAAGTCTTAGCTAGAAATTCAGAGAATTGGGTGATGAAAAACTGAGATCATTAGGATAACAAATGAAGATATCAACCTTATATTAAGGTAACTAGTCTAAATGAATTACATATATTTAAAGTGCGGAGAGTTTTCTCAAATTGAGAAAGGAGTATTACTGCTGGAGGAACAATATGGAGAGACAAGTTCAGAAGAGATGTCTATCCATGCTACAGAGCAGCAAACACTAACTCCGTGTCAGAACGGTACATTTCTGCCAAGGCAGGAATTTTATCTTAGTAGCAGATTTTGAACAGAGTGCAGGAGATACTAGAACTAGGAATGTAATTAATATACGAGTGAGAACTAAATTATGAAGTTTATATGGAGAAGTTGAAGCTGGAGGCAAAACAGCAGATACTGAGCACTACCAACTTAAAAACATTTCAGCCACAGAAAACTGCGTGTTTTAATAGTTACAAAGTCAGGATGAAGTAATCAAACCCCACTTGTTGCAGCACTTTATTTCTTTTATCTTGTGTCCTCAATTGCCACAGGGAAGACTAATTATCAGCATTAGCATCAGCAGTCAGTGTTTGTGTGCCAGTGCATGCAACTGTTGGTTCACAGAGAAGAGCATCTTGAAAAAGCTGTCCAAAACCTAAAAATTTAAACTCTTATTCGATACGTGATGTTTCTTTTATCTTTCAGTGTAACTCCTCCTTTATGTTCTTTACAATGGTTAGCAAAGCATTTAGGATGAAAAGTTTCAGTTGAAACATTTTTCCTAATGTTTTTTGCAAAGGTTTCAAAGTTCCTTTTTAAGCCAGATTTCACATCTCCTTGTTCAAGGAACTAATTTTATTAGGATTATTGGCTGGTGAAATCCAAAGGCCTTTTCTCCAACTGCCCTCATAATGTTCTGTGAATTAACCGGCCTTGAAAAACATTGTAATTCATAGAAATCTAACAAAAATAGATTTTTGGATTTTTTTTTTAGTATTTATTTCACATGTTAGATAAATCTCATTGTTATGACAGTGTATAATCATCTAACATTTTTCAGGCTGTTGTTAATAATTTCATGGTTTTGCTATACTTGGTATCTTTCAGCAGAAATAGAATAGATGCCTTTCAAAATATTATTGAATAAAGAGGACAATAAATGCAATTTCTAATCTCAAAGCATCTTGGAATACCTCAACTTCTTTCTTTTCCAAGGATTAGCAGGAAAACATTTTTTGACTTCTTTCAATAACACTGCACCTTCTCTCCAGCTCTGTGATGTAGAAAACAGAATTACATCAGTGTTATGTGAACTTGACAGCAGGGTAGGCTCACACTTGCCCAGGTTAAGCATTTGTTCTCAATCCCACCCAAATACTACTCGGGCATCTAGAAGGAACTAGTTTCAGAGAAGTGCTTTCAGCTGCATTGGGAAATAAAACCAGTGTTGCAAAGGATAGGGCTGTTCATAAGCACTCAGATGCTGTCATGGGAAGCAGCGTAAAGAAAGAGTGAACTAGTTAGGGACCCTCAGCCAGGGATTCAATTGAGTCTGCCATTGAATCACAGACTTATTTTTCCTAAGAGGAGGAAATTATGGTTTTTTTAAACTTATTTAAACATTATTTCAAAGTGGTGCAAATGCATCGTATTGTATAATATATTAGCAAATACATGACTCCTGATTCTTACAAAACTTTAAACTGCATGTGGAATTGCTGTCAGTTAAGTTCTTATATTTACCACTGAAGAGGTTTTTTTGCTTCAAAGAGGCTTCTTTAATTAATACTTTTAGAACTCTAGTGAAAAAATTACAGTATGTGATCACTGCTATTCAGACTATTAATTCTTCAGCCTGAGATTAATTATAGTCTCTGAATGCAGCTGTAGTCAAGATGGATGAGAAGACTGAGTAGAAGTTCTGCAGTTTGTAGCAAATTACACAATAGTCTTTATGGGATGAGATTGACAAGAATATATTTGTCACTTCTAGCCAGTCTGATTGTAAATCTGTCTTTCTAAAATCCATCATGCTCACATACCAGGCGTTTTTAATTACAGATTCAAAGAACCCACAAGCTTGGTGTTATTAGCACCATTAGCACCTGCTCTAACCAACTTAGACTGTCATCTGTTGTGTGCCTAGAAGTGGTTTTAAAGATGGAGCTGTACACACAGTTGTAAAAACTACAAAAGTAGCTGCATCATTCTTAAGGAAACTAGAACAATTTTGAAATAAAACACTGCTCTTACTTTTTTGTTAGTAAGGTGTACTGCATCTAACTACATCAAATAATTTATGGTAACTCTGTACAAAGGAAACGTAAATGTAAACATAATGTTATACTTGGTTTTAAGGCTAGTTGATGAAGAGGAAGGAGTGATACCAATTTCTTCTATTTCTTCTTTATAGTATTTTTAATGAAGCATTTAATGAATGGCACAATTTTTGGTTTCTTTAATTTTTTTTCAAAAGTGAAAAGTAACATCTTCATTACTTTCTTCTGCCCCTCTTCTGTCTTAGTCAAAAATGTAGTTTTCTGAAAGCAGGATACAGATTATCCGTGGAAAGTGGAGAACCTAAGACTGGCAGTTTAGCAACTGAAAACTTTTAGTATGCCAGAAAGGTGTGGTGTCTTCTGTGCAAAAATAGTGTGATGTCACCATCAGCCTCAATCAAAATGAGCTTTACCCAAATCACAAAAAATTGCAGAAAAATGTTAGCAATTTAAGTAAAGAATATAAAATTTAAGCTCCAGACAAATCCTACAGAACTCTGTGGAAAATTTGCTGTTGACTTCGACAGCAGGTTTGGAAATTACCTATTCCTGACTGACCTAGGTTGTAGCTGACTCACTGACTAGTTCAGCAGAACTGAAAAGCGTATGCTGGTTTCATTTCACCATTTTGTGGCAGTTCCCTCTAAATTCCTATAAAACATTTAAAAAGCACATTACAATGACTGCCTGGAGCACTGCAGGTTAATTATTTCCACTCAGTTTAATTAGATAGTAGTATGAACACAAGGTATACCCCTCAAATTATTCATTAAAAGTATCTCTCTCTGGTCTTTAACTTTCCTAATGAGTATGAAAAGACTTCTTTCCACAAAACACTGGTATGCTTGTTAAGGGATGTTATAACATGGTCCACATGTGATTTGGAGGAGACACAGGCACTTCTCCCCCCTGCAGGTGGTACCAGACCCATGGGCTGTGACCTGGGCTCCCACTGCAGCCACTGGCACTGAGCCTCTCACTCACACTGGAGCCTGCCGTGGGTGTTTTTCAGGACATGCACCCAGCACAGTGGCTGGGACTCCCACTGGGTGGCACAGAGACCCCACTGGCTCCAGCCAGAGAGTGACACCTACACCCCTGGTCTGACTCCAGCTGCTGTCCCTTTAGCAAATATAAATGTCTGAGTGCAGCATTATACATGGTCACAAACGGCTTCAACACAGTTTAGACAAGAAGCTAAATTTAGAGGTAATGAATATTTGAAAGGTCTCTTTCATCCAAATTTCTTTACTTTTTCATTCAAATTATTAACTCCTCTTAAACATTTTTGCTTTTTTTTTTTTCTGTCTCTCCTTTCTGTGCTGAACTCTTTCACTCCAGCTCGTCTCATGTCACCCATTTGATTTCTGTCACTCACTTTTGGTAGACTAATTTTTTGTTTGTTTGTTTTCAGTTGCTTTCTCTAGTGTTCTTACAATGGTGTTCTTCCTTTTTTGCTTTCATATTTCACAGCACAGGCACTGTGTGCCATTGGTTTTTAGTCTCCAGGTTGGAACTGATCCTTCATTTCAGTTGAAGCATCAATCAGTTTTCCCCCACTGCAAAACTCAATGAACCTCCACTAAACCAGATAAACTCAATTTAGTAATTAGTAGAAATTCAGTCTCTTTTATAGCTTTTCTTTATGAGTCTGTGACCTGCTAAATGCTTGGAGGGCCCTTCACTGCCCCCACTGTGCCATCTCTGGTGCCAGCCCTTCAGGCTCTTCCCTGACCAGGGACACCACCATAGAGGTGTCCAGAAGTGTCTGCCCAGTGCTAGGGCCCATTTCACTGCTACTCAAGTTTCCACTTTCTTCACTCTTTGTATCCATGAGCCATCTGCAAGATCTCCAGTTTCTCAGCATCACTTGCTATTTCTGTGGCACCAAATTGCTTGTGAAGAGACATAGCCAGAGAGAATGATCTCTCATCTATCTTAAAAACCTCTTCCTAATCTGTCTCCTTTCTAGATCCCCACAAGATAAGTAACTTTCTGTTGATCTAAATTGTTCTGTGAACATTTTTATGCATTACAGATAGTTAAAAACTTCTAGTAAACAATAAAAAGGGGGGGAGGGGAAAAGGAAGGAAGCTGCATAGTTCAGCATAGCAGTAAATCTGATTCATTGTGCATTTTTCATATGGTCACATATTCCACTTCAAGCGAGATTTTCTAAAGAAAACAAGTGATCTGGTATAAATGTGTTTCCTGTCATAGGGGACCAGCTTAGTTTTACACACACTTAGAGAGTGTGTGTAAACGTGTCAAGTGGTATTAAATGAATTAAGTCATCTTGACATACTTGTACACTTTCAAGTATTGCACTGAAGAAACTCTCTGCAATTTTCAGTGTTTATGCACCTGGAGATGTTTATAAGAGTTTTAGATAATGTTTACATTGAACATTTGTATAGAAACTGTACATAACATAAGCAGTTTTTGAGATTGAAAAGCTGCATGTATATCATGGAAAGGCATGGTCTGAATGATAAAGCTGTAGTTGGGAAATTTAATGAAGACTGTCAGGAGAAAATTATGGCCATTTCTCTGCTTTATCACTTTTATACTTTGATGCTTATCTACTCTATTTCTTCTCTCCAGTGATACTACTTAATCCTTTCTTCTTTCATCTTTCTTCCTTTGATAAGCTCAAAAATGCCAAACTGTAGTTACTGGTTTTGACAAGATCACTTCTTTGCCCTTCATTTTCAATAAATTCCTGTTGCCCCCCAGACTTTCCAATTGTCTCTGATCTCTAATTTATTGGTAGAGAAGTGTAACTATCAGTTCTAATCTGCATCTGCCATTGGGAGACTAGAGAATTTAAAGTGAAGGAGAGCAATCTGACTTTTAAATTAGAGTTGCAAGGTATTCGCTGAAATGCTGCCATCCATTTTTTTAACTCAGTACCTTCATGGGTGATCTGATGTCATCTATTGGGTTTTAGTAGTCCACGAATTTGATAGGTATGTAGTGCAATTAAAAACAGAAAGCTAGGATCAGTAGAAGAAGAATCAATAGCATTCATGTGTACAGACAAATGAGATTGTCAAGAATGTTTTCCTGGCCTGGCAAAAAATGCTGATGATCTGCCAAGAAGCCTACTGACAACTCACACAGTTCCTCAGCAGGTTCTTCCAAAGAACTAAGGCTGAGACTTATAAATATTTATGTTGTACATAATTTCATTCTATTCCCAACTTACTACACAGAAGGCACATATACCCTGATTTGTCTCTCTTCCACAAGTCCTGAACTGTGAATATGAAATCTGCACTTCATTTTGTCTCCCCTGCCTCCCCATCTGTGATGAACCATTAACAGTTTAGTGGGGCTGACAGCCCTTAAAGCCCTGAGAGAAATTCTATCATACACCTGAAATTGAGCGTAAATCATCATGTCAAGAAAATACTTAATGCCTTTCAGTTTTCCGAGTCTTTGTCACTTTTGTCTCAAAATTTTGTATTTAGAAAAATGATCTGTCCAGCCTAGATTTCAGGTCTTATGCTAAAAGTCTTCCAAAAATATCACATTCAGAACTAACGTAACAGACAAATTTTTCCCATTTTTATGGGAAGACATAAAATCCTGTAGGTGAGCAAAATCCGAATTCCAGCACTACTGGGAGCTTAGGTGTACTGTTAAGGCATTGGAGGTGGCCAGTGGATTGTAAATGCTGCTGACTAAAAAGCAGAGTTAGACTTAGTGAGAGCTAACCTGCTGACTTTGCCAAATATTGAAGGGAGACTTTGAGAAGGAATAAAAATTAACAGAAATAAAAAAGCATGAAGAGAAAAAAGAGTGAGGAGAAAAAAAAGGTAATTTACATGTGACTTTTGTCCTTCACTAACACTTGAAGGAGGAAATTGTTGGAAGAATTGTTTCTAGTTTTTGAACGAGAAACATCTCTTCCTAAATAGGACAATTACCAGCCCCAAAAGCTTTTAGGGACTCAGATTTCTATGCCTTCTGTGTATATTTATCACCTAAATCCCATTACAAAAAGGCAGCAATGAGGCAGGTAGGTACTTCTTTGAACAGAGAGCATTTGATGAAAGCAGGAAAGGTGAGCATGACTTTGGGGGCAAGGGCAGCAACATCAAGGTCTATCTTGTGCACTTAGTGGGTGTTAAGATAGACATTCTGATTTATCTGCTACTCCAGCAAAAAGTGGCCTACCTGCCCTTGCTTTCATGCTGACTACAAAGAATTTTTAAAGACACCATCACACTTAGAAAGAGAGATATTTTGCCTCTGAAAACTCCTTTCTAGATGGTCTTTCCTGGGGCAGTCTGACCTGTCTCTGTAACAGCAGGGCAATATGTAATACGTACTGTCTTTCTAAAGCTAGGATCATATGTCTGAAACAAAGTAAATACATCCAGTTAAGGTATTCTAAGTGTAGATATATATGATTAGAAATATACAGTCATTTTTTAATCACTTATAACTTGTAGCTTATAAAATTTTATACATTTTTGTATTTTTTTATAACCAACAGTGTCAGCACTGTGATAAAGAAGTGGCTAGGTCACACATGACTTGGATGCTTTTGTTCAAGTACAATTTTTAAAAGTAGCAGTTTGGAAAAAAAAATTTACACTGGCAATATGTACGTGTTCTACTCGATATTAAACCTTGATTAATAAGTTACAGTTTTCTAGTTTAAGTATGTCTACACAGGAGGTTTAGGCCATTGGTGAATTTAACAGTTGGAATTACAGATAGAAATCATGCTAAATAGCAGACACTCCCACAGGATGTCGTGTGCCCCGTGTCTGTGCACAGGTAGCAGTACAGGGGTATCAAGATATGAGAATATGTGAGCTGTGCTCCAGTTACAGAAACGTTTGTGAAACGTAAGCACCTCTGGGGACAATTGCCCACAATTTCACGTGGTGTCATACAGAGATGAGTTCTAGGGCACTCCCACAGTGAATTCTGGGGAAAAATGTGTCTGACAGTTTAATTTCCATTGGAGGGAAACAGATTATTAAATCCATGAGCAAGCAGCACCAGTGAACTAACCTTAATTTGAAGAACCTTCACATCTAGCCCAGAGGAGTTTGTGCCTTACTGGGTTAGGGATAGGAGCTATGATATTTCTAGTCAACATATTATTGAAGAAAAAAAAAAACAAACAAACAAATAAAAAAAAAAAAAAACAAAACAAAAACAAAAAACAAACCAAAAAGAGTCTGGAAAATCCAGCTTTTCCTGAATATCTGTTTTCAGGCTAAGAATTACTATTATTCTGTTCTAGAAGTTTGAAGGAAATAGCATCAGTCCATCATTATCAGTATGTTGATGCTTTATAGCTCTTCTTTTCATGACTAGCCACTTTAAAGGCTGGTAATAAGAGTTTCCTAGTGTGTAAATAATTTTAATCTATTAGATTAATTAACTTCTTAATAGTCACATTAGAGGTTAAGGTTTTTCCTTAACCTATTTCAAACTGGGAAAATGGGTACAGAATTAACAGAAATTATTACAATATTTCATCTTTGTTACCACCTTTAGTGTTTTGACATAGCATAGGCCAAGTGTGCAGCATGTTTTCTCTATATTAAGTATTTTTTATTTTTTCTTTAGCTCATAAAAAATCACATTGAAAGTTGCAGTACTGCTCAGGAGATGATAACAGCAGTAGCTGCAGAATAAACTAACTGCAGCCACTGGGAATGGAAGGCTTCAGTGCTGTTTTCTCATACTGTGAGAAGATAAACCAATCCCCTCACCTCTGCCCTTACCAGAGTGTCAAAATTTTAAATTAGCTGCCAGAAGTGAGTACAGATCAATACTGTTCTCCTTGGTTACTTACTACTCTGATATTACTTTCTCCCTTATATATTATTTTGGTTTTGACCTTAATTATATTACTGCAAAGCCGACATGATTTGCATTGAATTCCATGAGTTTTTGTGTGAGCCTAAAAGTAGCAAAATTGTCTATTTACTCAAGGCTTTTAGCTTCAAACCATTTAGAAATAATACATCCCTTTAGGTTTTTTAAAGCATTGTATACATCCTCAGTAATTACATAGGTGTGGACCTATGTAATTATATAAGTAATACATGTATAGTAAACTTTTGCAAATCTTAACTCAAACAAATAAGATACCTGTAAATATTTCTGCATCATGTCTATGATAGAAGAATTCCTAATAAAGAAAAAATCTTTCAGATAAAAAAAATTTCTTTCATGCTCAGACAGGTACAGTGCAGGCATGGTGTCATACTGCAGACACTGCCAACTGAGACAGCAAGCTACCCATTTAAGGACTCAGGTTTGGTGCTCAAACCAAAAATACGAAGTTTGAGATCCTGTCAGATCCCAGATTGCATTTTATTTTAGACATTTATCTGCACTATGTTTCTGAGTTGAGCTAATGGTTAAGTGCTACAGCCTAAAAGTGTATTCATTCTTAATATTTGTATTAAAAGGTTTAGACATTTCCTGAGACAGTAATTGAGGTCCATCTGACCTTGTGCTGAAACTGGATTGTTTTGTGTATTCACCAGAGCTGCTGCTCTTTCAGAGGCAAGATTTGTCTGCTGGAAGTTGGTTGATTTTTTTCAGGCTATGGCTGAATCATCCCTGGTTTTCCTCATTTGTTTTCAATTTCTTTCAATGTTTTACTCATACACAAAGTAATATTTTTTCCCTTTTATTTATGAAGTTTAATATCTTTAAAGCTTCTTGCTTGCTGTTCCCAAATACAAGCACATACCTGAGATGGCTTGGGAACAGTTCTACATCATGTCTCTAACACCAGGATTCAGTGCAATTGCAGCAGAGGGGATAACTAAAGATTATCCTGGTGCCTGTGCCCTTAGCACAGGACCTGTCAGTTGTGTCTTTCATCTCTTGACCCATGTGTTTTGCACGCTCACTGTTGTGGCAAGAGCCATCATAGAGCAATGTTTGTGTTTCTGTGCACGCAGTCCAGATGAAAAATGCAGGAGTTGCATAATGCCCCAGCCAGCTCTGCCTCTCTCAGGAACATCAATCAGGTACTAAGCTAACTAATCAGGTACTAATCAGGTGTTGTCTGCCATTTGCAGCAAATATCCACCCAGGCAATGCTTGCTCATATCACCCATTTTGCATAAGATGATTGGTTAGACCTCACAGGAAGATACTCCAACAATTTCTGTCACAGTAAATAAGGATGATGCTGTTCACCTGATTTATAGCACATGAACATTAGCTATTCAGCCAAATTAGTTTTTAAAATGAGAGTATAAATAATGCTTATATTTTATATATATAGAGTGCCAAATATTAAAGGAAGACTGACTACACATCATGGTTGATATTTTAATACTCAGAAAAGGCAAAAGTACCAGATTGGTTATCACAATTGCTGATTTCATTACATGGGAAAGCTCAGCCATGGAATTAGAAGTCTGCCAGAAAGGACAACAAAAAATATCTTTGAGATTTCATTTCGGTTTGGTTTTGTTTTCCATCTTAAAATTCAAAATTAAGTAGACTTGAAA
>VZTT01035906.1:21943-45605 GCA_013400855.1 Buphagus erythrorhynchus | reverse complement strand
CAGGTATTTATAATACAATCAGGCTCCATATAAAAGAAGTGAAACTTGTAGCACAGCTTTAAAAATCAAAGACTTAGACAAGTTTCCATCTGCAAGCTAGGAAAGTGGTGAACTTGTAAAGGAACTGTTATGGATGTATGTCTCAATTTCAGTCTTGCTGAATTTTGAACAAAGTCTTGAATTAATTTTGAAAGAGTTATCTGTCTTTCATCATTGTCTCCTCTTTCACCTAACCTCAGCCACAGTCAAAGCTGGGATCTTAATTATATGAGGCTTTTTCTTTGTGCTCCTTTCTCTGTCCTGCAGTTATTGAGCTGGGAGAAGTCGACTTGAACTGTCCTTCCAACTGTCAGATACATAATACCCATTTCTTCGGAACTGACAGACAGATAATAAGGAGAGGGCAAGCCTTTAGCTTTTATGCTCGTTTCCAAAATCGGGAATGGGATGACTCCGTGGACCAGGCTGCTTTCACCGTGGAAACAGGTAGTCACTCCTGAACACTCTGTAGTCTTTCCTAGTCCTTTGCTGGTTAATAATATTTCCCATAGTCTTCAGAAGACTTCTTTCATAGTCTTCATATTCCCATAACGTACTCATGTTCCATGTAAAGAGACTACCTTCCCCTAAATCAGGCAGTTCTTCTAATATGTAAAGTTTTCTCACTCTGCTAGAGAAGTGACAAGTGAAAAAGAAATCCACCCTTGGGAGCTTCGCCTTGCAAATGATGCCTAAGCAAATTACTAGCCTTTTACATATGCTTTGTTTAGTAGTCTGATGAAAGTGCTTTTTATTTTCCTGAAAAGGCCTCAGACCCTGTGAATCAAATGAGACAAAATGCACCTTCCCAATGGGCAGATGTCTGGATCAAACCTGCTGGAGTGCTTCCTACAAAGTTCATCAGCCAAAATGCATCAGTATCAGTGTGTTTCCTCCCTCCAATGTCTGCATTGGCCGTTACATTCTCAATATGCAAATCACATCTTGTGGTCACACATATCAGCGGTGTCTTGGAGATTTTTATGTTCTTTTTAACCCTTGGTGTGCAGGTAAGAACTCCAGTGACAATCAGATTGTTTTACAATAAATAGATAGTGATGAGTAAAACTGTGAAGGCATTTATTATTTAGCTAGTATGTAAAGGATGGAGTAGCAGAAACAATGAGAATCAAGGAGAGATTTAATTTTGTTATTTTATTTTTTTCCCTCCACATTCAAGACTGTCTCAAGCCATTGTTTTGATTTGTTTTCTTAGTGGTACTAGGGGTGAGGTACAGTTTTNGGATGTGGCCTGGGAAACTGGCTGGAGGTTGGACCAGATCACCTCCAGAGCCCCCTTCCAACATCAACCATTTTGTAATTCTGTGAAGACTGTGTTATCATCATAAAATAATATAGTACAGATACAAATTAAATTCTGTAGATCTAGCTCTGGTAGCAAGCAATTCTGGAGTCTGTAGGGCCTCTCCAAAATCATTACATGACAAATATTCACATTGTCTGTGCTGATATGATCTAAATCAGACACACAACTCTAAGTGCTGAGTGTTTGACTTGTAGAACAGCTTAGTGTGAAGATAAATTGCAAGCTCTTCCATTCATGTGTACTACAGCAGAGAGAGACTTAACAAAGATATTATCTAGCTGTAAGTAGGAATGAATTGTTGGTGAGCATTTAAAGAGCCCACAACCTTCAACATGCTTGAAAGTATAAATCAAAAACTGGTAGGAAAGGAAAGGAGGATACAGTGATGCAGAAGCACAGAAGGACTAGAAAGGTACATTTTGTATGAATGAAAGATCTTCATCTTTTCCAGATGATCCTGTATATTTGGACAATCAGGCCCATAGAGAAGAATATGTTCTGAATGAACACGGAATACTGTATGAAGGAGTTCACAAGCACATAACCTCTCGACCATGGCACTTTGGACAGGTACGTTTTTAACACTTGTTCAGAAATAGATGTCACCCACGTACTGATAAATGAAGACTTGTCCACATTTTTTCAGAAATGTATGCTCTATTTGTAGTGCAAAGGTTTTTAGGATCAGTCCAGACTGTGCGTACACAAACCAAAATGTCTGAGAATTTCAATGTAGCCCAAATAACCGGAACAAGGTTTTATCTAGTAAAATTAGGGAAATTGCAGGATGATCTGAGAACAGGTGAAACAAATATTGTGCTTCTAAAGGAAAATTATTCCATTGGTCAAATATAGGTAAAAATGACATGGTTTTGCCTTTGGTTTTCCTTCAGGCAGATAGGCAATACGATGCAGACCACTAGCAACTGTACTTGATTTAACAAAAAAAAAAAAAAAGGCAGGAGAGGAGAGAGAGAGAGCAGATCATAGAAATGAAAAAGACTGGAATATTGATAAGAATAATCTAGCAATGTCAAATCATACCATGATGCCTATGTTATCCTCTTTTTCCTCAGTTTGAAGATGGGATTCTGGATATCTGCTTGAAGATCTTAGATATGGGTGCGAGTTACCATCATGGCTCTGATCGTGACCACTGTTGGCGCAACGACCCTGTGCATGTCAGCATGGTGGTCAATCACATGGTAAGATCTGTGGGGGTGTGAGACCTCTGAATAGATCAGGTCACACTTCATTACATTGTAGAAGGACAAACTGCATGGTAATCTAACACAGCAGGCGAGCAGGAAAAATCCTTCCTGTGCTCAGCTTCACAGGAAAATTAAACTTGTAACACTAATTTCCGATCATTTTGAGACATGCTTAGAACATGAAGACATGGTTGGCTATTTGAAAAGGTTGTTTTTCTTTTCTCTTTCTAGATAAGCAGCCATACCACTAACAGTATCATGAAGATTCCGGAAAACAATGATTACCTGAAAGGAACAAAGCCATTTTCCTGGAATGGAAGTATCCCTATTCTACAGCAGTGGTACAGTGGCAGATGCAGACCAGTCAGATATGGGTACTGTGGATCTCTTGCTTCAGTAATGTGCACAGGTATGATATTTCAGTTTGCCCTTACCTAGTTTATAGAGAAGAAAGAAATCAAGGATCAAACTCTCTGACTCTAAAAACTACTTGAAGAATTTCACTTATAAGCATTTTACTAGAAAAGAAATAAAATATTTTTCTCATGCTCTTGGTATAGTGTTTATTATCAACATTTTGCTTTCCTATACAGGCTGAATAGCAAGAAAAGTAGTTGTATCTTCTCTGTGACCTTTAAATAATGCAGTTATCAATACTGAAACTTTTATTAAAACACAGAGCTAGTGCAGCATCATTGAATCATAGAATAGTTGGGGTTGGAAGAGATCTTTAAAGGTCACGTAGCACAACCCCATTGTGGAGTGAAAATTTATGCTTTGGGTGGTGTCTGAAGGATGCAAAAAAACACTGAGTTATGAACAGGAAGACCTCTAGTAATGTCTCCTCCAAAACACAAAAGCATTGGGCTATATTCTCCTTTTAATGCAAAAAACTCTACAGACAGAAGATCTGAGTTTCAGCTTTATACCATTTATCTACATTGAATGAAGAAAGTTAAACTGAAGTCCTGTAGATGAATCTAAATGTACCACACTATTTATTAAAAAAACAAAAAGTGTTTTGTTAATGCAGAATCAGGTTAATGATTTCCAAACTTAAAACATCTGGTTTTGTCGTTGATTTTTTCTTTTTATTTTAAGATGGAAGAGTAAAAAAAAAAAACACTCTTTTCAGCTAGGCTTTTTTCCAAACTGCTTTTCAAGAACTAAAAAGAATTTTGAAGATACTGAGATACTGCATCCCAAATATTGCTTCCTATCCATTGTGTTTCTATAACTGCAAATTAGAATATAATTATTTATAAAATAAGTGAAAGATTTGCCTGATTAATTGTGATTTGCAATGATTCACTAATATTTTTTTCTTACAGTGATGAGGTGTTTGGGAATTCCAAGTCGTGTTGTCACAAGCTTCTGTTTTCCTTGCTCAATTGAGAATCCCCTTGGTATCAATGAGATTTTTGACTCTACTGGTAAAAACCTGTGTGGAAAAGACAAGCTATGGTAAATAAGAAAAATATAAAGCTTTTTTTCCCTTTTAAAAGTTACATGATAGAAAAACTGGTATAAATTTAGCAGATCAGTGTCTCTCTTTGGTGTATCTCTTTCTTTAGTGGGCTAATGCTCTTCAGATTCCTAATAATGCATTTCAAAACCATGAAATAAAGAGGCAGTCTACGCAATGTAGATTTTCAAAAAAGAAAAAAGCAAAACCTCTTGTGAGAATCCATGCTGCCTGCTTATCTTTCTCAGCTGAAAAAAAATAAGGCCATCAAACTTAGTAGCTGTAAAAGTGTAAAGCAGATAATGAAATGCTAGGGAAAATTTATCACTAATTTAGACTTTTATCTTCAGTCATAATCACTTGGTTGATACCTGTGTTATCCTCCTGATGTTCCTTGTAATGGATTGCTTCATTCCTATAAACCTTTCAATTCCTGTTAAGCTTAAACAAAAGAACTGTCTTGGCATGTTATCAACTAAAAGAAACATGTTTTGCAATCAGGTCTGTGGAGCTCTGGAACAAATTTCCAGTCTGAGTGATATAAAGCAAACAGAACCACTCCTGTCACAAACATCATTAACAGTGTTAAGGCATACAAAATCTTCACTTGATTAAAAAACTGTCACTGACATGGTCTTCCTCTGTTATCTTGGTAATCCAAGAGACATCCTTAACTGTATATTCCTTCATTCTACAGGCGATACCACTGCTGGAATGAATCCTGGATGGCTCGCAGAGACATAAATCAGTGCTGTGGTGACTGGCAGTGTCTGGATCCAACACCTCTGGAAACAGGCAGAGGTAACTTTACTGTAGTTGAAATCACTTTCCTCAGATTATGTTGTTCAGTTTCCCTACTACTCAGGT
The DNA here is from genome assembly GCA_013400855.1 of Buphagus erythrorhynchus. NCBI lineage: Eukaryota > Metazoa > Chordata > Aves > Passeriformes > Sturnidae > Buphagus > Buphagus erythrorhynchus. The sequence continues at coordinate 40,696 of VZTT01035906.1, read as the reverse complement.
TATGATGTGTTATAACATTTTTGTTCTCCACTTTAGGTTCAGCTTGCAGCGGTCCTACATGGGTCCGAAGCATCAGGGAAGGGGAACTGGACTTGGATTATGATGGTCATCATATGTTTTCTCGAGTAAATTCAAACTATGTTGGCTGGCTTTCCCAAAACAATGCCAAAAGAACGAAAGTTTTCTGTGACACATGGCCATGTGGACAACGTCTGATCACCAAGAGTGTTGGCAGTGAGCAATTTGAAGATATCACTGGATCTTACAAGTATGAATTAGGTATGATGAAAACATATTTAATGGGTTAGAGGAAATTTTACAGGCTAATCATATAAAAGTATCAAAGTAATCTCTCCTGTGTTTAAATGTGCAAAACAATCTGAAATTGTCTTTCTATTTTTGAGAAAGAGGCAGATGCTTTTCTCTTCAAAGATCTTGATTTTAAAACTTCTAAATATATTTAGATGATTCAAACAAAGCATATGCTAATTGACAGGATAGGATAGGATAGGATAGGATAGGATAGGATAGGATAGGATAGGATAGGATAGGATAGGATATTTCAGCTGGAAGGACCTACAAGGACCTACCTCTCATCCAACTGCCTCACATGTCAGGACTGAGTGAAAGTTGAAACATACTATTAAATACCTCTCTTAAAGGCACTGACAACCATGGCTCATCAACCACTTCTCTAGGAAGCCGGTTCTAGTGTTTGACCAGCCTTACAATAAAGAAAATGTTCCTAATCTAAACCTTTCCTGGAACAGCTTTGAACCACTCCCATGCTTCCTGTCACTGGACACCAGGAAAAAGAGTTCAGGACCTCCCTTTCCACTTCCTCTTCTCAGGAAGCTAGGAAGAACAATGAGGTCACTGCTCAGCCTGCTTTTCTCCAAACTAGACAAAGCCGAAGTTCTTAGCTGCTCCTTGCAGGACATGGCTTCCAGCCCTTTAAATAACACTGTTTGTATATATATGTTTTGGTCTCACCTTTAAAGTAGTTTAAAATATTAGCAGAGTCAAGATAATCTAAAAAACACCACAGATTCTTCTAAACCTGGGATTAACACCTTACTTGTTGCTTCTTGGTCTAGGTCTGTTAGAAAATATGCCTACTTACTAAACTAATGTATTATTAGCATGTTCTGCTGTTCTTACTTTGGGCCGTGGATTACTGATTTTCATATTCCAGTAGATGGGAGGAGTTCAACCAGCAAAATTGCATAAAGGAATGAACAGTACATCACAGCCGATTGTACATTTGCAAGCTCTGTGGGATTTTTTGGTTTTAGTTGGTTGACTGGAAAACAATTGATGGTTTCTTTGTTTTAATGGCATATTTTATCTTTTGAGAGAATGGTAACATCTCATATTCACCCTTATCCTTTTAAAGAGTTACATTTTGAGTTTTAACTATACATTTTGAGATTTACATAACCACTTTTATATTTAAATACTTGAAAGTAAAATAAGGTTTTAATTTTTTTTTTCCATGAAGTGTTTATTTGCATCTGTGCATTCAGTCTGCTGTATCTCGTATTTCATTATCTGGTGCATTTGTTCTACAACAACCTGCTACTTTGGGTTCCAAGAAGAAGAAGCAATAACTTTAATTATCTTTATTATTTGGGTAGAATAATAATAGGGTTCTTACCCCTCCAGCAGATTCATTATCATATATCTTCTTCAACAGGCTCTGTGAAAAACAAAGAAGCCTATTACCGGGCTTACAGAAGAATTCACCCAGGATATTGCAATGCTTCCAACTGTCATATCGACAGAGAGTTATCGTCTCTGAAGAACCCATTTCTGAGTGACTCCGGAATTAACATGAGGTTAAAGATGGCTAACTGCCCAATGTATGGTGAAGACGTCCAGCTGAACTGGCTGCTTGAAAATTTGCGCAATGAGAACAAAACCCTGAAGTTTAATTTGTGCGCACAAATTATAACCTACACTGGTTGCCCAATGGATCAATTTTGGAAAGACAGTGTGAATGTCACATTGGGTCCAAGGGAAGGTAAGAGGGTGAAATTGTCTAATACCCAGTTGTTTTTGGGAGATAGTTGATTTTTAGGATTTGTGGAGACTTCCTAATAGTGATGGGCAGTGAAATGTGTACAGTGTTAAATACTGACAACTGAATTCCATTTAGGGTGATCACTCAAAAAACAACACAATGTCAATACTGCATGTATGGTGACAGGTAAATTGTAGTCTCTCCTTAACTTCTCAAGGTTTAGAGATTCTTAAGATAGTTTAAAAAATTGTTTCAATAAAATTTCAATTCTGGACTCTATACTCAATACAAAGATAAAGCTGCAATTGTCTGTCAGAAAAGCAGTATTTTCTTTGGCCAGAAGATATTAACCAGTGAAAATACTTGCTTAGAGCACCTAGACATGCCATATGCTGGGAGGTGCGAATGTGTAGCAGAACATAAACACCTGTTTCCATGGTTAATATCTTTTTCTGGAAGAAACAAGATCCATTTAATTAAACTACATCATTATAAGACAAAATTTCATACTGATATTAAAATTCTATTTTATGAGGCTTTAATTTGCCTATATTTGTATTACTGCTTTAAGAATTGCACTGAAAGATCTCAAATTTTGCTTAATAATTATCATCATCATCATCCACTAATCTTGCAAATTCACTGATAGATTAATTGAAAACTGTGAAAATGATTGCTGAAAATAGCAATATATCACCCTAAGTCTGGAAAAATCCTGGCTATTTTGAAAGATGCCATGATAAGTTAATATTTAATTAAGCCATTGTAAGTGTGAGTTAAACTTTAGGAAGAAGGGAAGTGGAAATATTAATAAAAAATTCAGAAAAAAATGAAATTAATTTGTTTTACAGTGAAAAAAATTCCGGTGTGTATATCATATAATCAATATGGATCTTATCTCTGCGATCACAACATTATGAAAGTGGTTGCTGTCTCAGACCCAGAGTGTGGAGAAGTTCTGATGGTGAGCAGGGATATTGTGGTCAACCGACCACCTGTTATTGTAAAGGTAAGGAACTTTATTTATGGAATTTGGGATCTAAGGAAGAGATCTGGGGACTCTTATTGGCCACTTCCTAAGTACAATGCAAATAAACTTGAAATACTTTACATTTTTCTTTTATCTTATTGCCTTTATTTTAAATTTAGCAAGATTGGTGTGATTTTTAAAGTAAAACAGTTGGCTTAGTAATGTATAGAGAACATAAAAGCAAGTCAGAAAGAAATGTGTATTAATAATCCTTTTAATTTTTTTCCCGTCTATTTATTTACCTCATTGTCAATTTTGTAAGGATTAAAAAACATAAAATGTGTATTTCTTTTTTAACTAGCTACTGAGCCAACCCAGACTGAAAGTACCATGTACTGCAGAGATCTCCTTCTGTAATCCTCTCCAGGAAGATATGAAGAATTGTGTAATGACATTAGAAGGCTGTGGTTTATTCAAAGAGCCAATGACCATTGAGTAAGTTCATCAGTTCTTGAAATGGCAATAATTTTGAGGGTTATCTATGGTGTGCAAATTCAGAACAGGTTTTGAGAGAGACAATAGCTCTGATATTTTTGGCATTTAGCACATGAACAGGATATTTTTGCCTCTTATTACTTTGAAACTCCATTAAAAGCCTCACTCCTCTTGAAACTGATGATCATTTAAAGCTGGCAAGGAATGCTGCTGCTTCATTTTTCTCAAGATTTAATTTAAGTGGGTGCATCAAATATCTATCTGCACACTTATCATTACAAGAAGTACTAGCTGGGTCCCCTGTCCCTTACAATCCTATTGAGTTTATAATAAAATTCTTCTAAATATTCATGAACTGGCACTAACCACATATAGGAACAATTAAGAGAATGACAGTGTAAAATAGCGATATGCATTCTAAGCCCATAACACATTAATCACATGGAACTGGAAACTTCCAGGATGCTGTAACATTCTAGAAAAAGTAGATGTTCATTAATATGCATTGCTTCTCTTCATGACAAGGAGAACTGACAAAAGTATGACTAGTTTTGAGGGCAAGAAAAGAATTGTTCTAACTGAATAGTAATGAACTGGATTCCACAAAGCTGCCCTGTCAAACTGCTAGAAATGGTAAGTAATAAATATACCTTTGAGGCAGAAGGGTGCTACATTTCTTAAGAATTCAAGGCAGTACCACAAATGATTTTCCAATTACAGAATTGGAAATCTGGAAAATATGGAAGTCTTCCAGATCCTCTCTTGGGATAAAAGTTTTTATCATGCTTTTCACAACAGAGAATATGTTGGGTTTTTTTTTTTTGTTTTTTTTTTTTTGGTTTTTTTTGTTTTTTTTTTTTTTTTTTTTTTTTTTTTTTTTGAAGAAGACAAGAATAACAAAGTTGTCATAACAGTTTGTTTCTAAAATACGTCATAGCAAATCAAACTTAATTTTGTGTGCTCATCTTGTAGTGCTTAGGTCTCTGAGCGCCAAGGATTAGATCCTAATTCTTTTCTTTGTCTTGCTCCAGTTTGGGAACGCTGGCATCCAACCAACAGGCACGGACCGTCGTGGAGTTCACACCTTACAGGCTTGGCAGCCACCGACTCCTGGCCAACCTTGGGTGCCACAAGTTTGCTTACTGTAAGGGATGTGCCAAAGCCGAAGTGTGTTGCTCCACAGGCCAGAACGGTGTCCTGCCCATCAGCCAGAACGGGTCACTCCCAGCGTGTGAGAATGGCTCCGTCCCCATGAACGGCTCTGGACCCGTCCCTGTGGCAGACCCCGCGTTCAACTCCATGTGTGAATACATATGTATCCCAGTGTGCAACCCAAACTGCAGTGCAGGGGGGCAGCCTGTGTATGATTTCGTGTACCTCCCTGCAGGCCATCCCTTATGCAACTCCATCTGCAGCCAAGGCTTCAATCCAAGCATCAATCCTGGTTTTGAGATGGGATGCGATCCTGGCTTCCGTGTCATATGCGAGACTGTACCTCCTGCTACGTGTGCTCCAATGCCTCCATCCATGTACAGCTCCATGCCAGCCCCAGCATCCAACCCTGTTTGCACCCCTATGCCTCATGTGGTGTTTGAGACAGGTCCTGCTCCCACACACCCCTCTGGAGGTGGAGGGGTGCCAATGTCCTATTCTGTCTCTGTCCCCACGAATAATGCGGTGAGTGCGTTGCTGACCCACTTCATGGCTGGCCCCAGTCCCAATGGGGCAACCCAGGCAGTCCCTATGTCTGCTCCACCATCCTACTCCATGTGCTCTCCAGTAGTCCACACCATTGGTAACCCCGTGCAACCTCCAACTCCCCTTTCAGTGCCTGGTGCCTCCATCTCACACGTCGTTTGCGGCTCCACACCCTCTCCCAACACCCAGCCTTCCTGTGGCCCAGTGGCCGCTCTGTCCTCCCAGCCGCTGAACGCCACGGTAGCCCACGGCATGTGCTCCCCAGGGGCTTCCCCAGTGCCCCGTGCTGCTGACCGTAGCAGCACCCCGACAGTGCTCCAGGTGGGCAGTGCCTCTGCATCCCACTCCGTGTGCTCCCCAGCCTCCCGTCCCGTGGGACCCCCGGCCTCGCACTCGCTGTGCTCTCCGGCCCCCCGCCCAGTGGGGCCCCCAGCCGCCCACTCGCTGTGCTCACCCAGCTCCGCCTCGCTGGTGGCCGTGGGGGCCCGCCCTGCCAGCTCTCCTGCCGCCCAGCCCTTGGACTCCCCAGGCGCGGCCTGCCTCCCGTGCTCCCCATCCCCTCGCCCCCTGGCAGGTGCCACAGCCCGCTCTCTCTGTACCCCCACGCCCCGCTCCGTCTCCCACGTTGTGGGCACCTCCGGGTCTCGCTCCCTGTGTGGTTCCCAGTGGGGCCCTTCCTATGACACCACCACTCGCTTGGGCTCCACGTGGGCTCCCACCTCGCGATCCTTGTGGAGCCCCGAGGGGCGCTCGGCCTACTCCTCCACCCGTGCCACCTACGGCACCCTTACACGTGCTCCGTACAGCTCCCTGAACCGCTCCTCCTACACCTTGTCCCGCTCCGGCTACAGCACCCTGCCCCGCTCCGCCTCTCCCTCCCCCTCTGCCTATGCCGCCCTGACCCGCTCCGGGTCGTGCCCCTCCGGCAGTACCCTGGCTCTGGCAGGGTCCCGCAGGCCCTGGAGTCCCACAAGGAGCACTCTCAGCTATTTCAGACGCAGATATCTGTAACGGAGAGTGACCTGGGAAAACCTAAATCCAATGAAATAAAGCCTGTGTGCAGATGCTTTACAAGAGTTTAGAAATAGGGTGATGAAGAGCAGCGTGCTGCTCCTGAGCATTTATCTATGGATTTGAGATGTGCCAGAAAGCAGGCTGCAAGCCAACTGCTGAGGGATGCATTCGATGTAATACTTGTATGTCCTGAGATACGGTGCGGTGGAAATGACAAATGAATGTGCTCCCTGCGGAGCCGTTGAGACAATAGTGGCACGGTGCAGGTAAATCAGCCTGACTTGCTCAGTCAAGCTGTTTTATAAATGATGTGCTTTCACTCTCTCTTCTCTTGATTTTCTGCAATGCACATTTCTCAGATCTCCCTGGGCTACAGCACTCGTAGCAAATCTCTCTCCCTGCATGAAATGTGCTGTCCTTGGGATGCTGCAGAGGTGACAGCAGATGTGCCTTATGTCTCACCCAACAGACACTGGGCCCCTCAACCCCAGCGTTGTTGTGGCTCAGGTCAGTTCTGCGTGCACTCCGTTTCCCTAGTTGTGTACCACTGAAAACTGTGGAGGTCACAGAGTAACTAAATCATTACAAATCAACTGATGAGTTTAACTGCATCTTTTTTAATATTTTTTTTTCTTTTTTTTTAATAATAATTTTAGTTTTACTACTCTTGATGTATTACACACCTAGTAGCAGGAATCCAAAGGTCAGGTTAGAAAGTCTGCAAAACTTGATGAATAATTAATACAATGTACTGATTATCACAGCTAACTGTTTTTCATATAGAAAATCTCAAAAATTTTCTCACATACCTTGAATGCATTTAGGTTACTAGGAAAAGCTCTAATTCCACAGCTGTGCCTTTTTGATTGAATACAGCTAGGAAAAGTCTATCACTAGACCTGAACTTAGAAAAGGAAGTATGATATCCTTTCTTTCCAACACCCAGCCCTCCCAGCTGAAAGGTTAAGAAGGTGAATGGAATGTACTGCATCTTTTTCAGATGATGGTACTGTTCCAGTGCTAACCTTCTCCAGGTATTTTAGGAGTTGAAATTATACATTGTCATCATGATACTATCCCTGAATTTTGGATTTGCTCATAAGCATTTTGGATTTACTGACAACACCTCCTATCCCTCCATTATTTTCCTCTAGTAGTCCATTAATTTTAGTAGCAAGTGTTAGCGGGGTTTTGTGGTAAGGTGTGTTTGCTGGTGCTGCAGAATCTTTAGCCATGTAGCAATAGTATTTCAGTAGTATCACTGTAGTTCACACCCCTGTGTGATGAGATTGAGTAACTTTCTGAGGATTTTGAAAAAGTGTGGTGTCAGATGGTAGCTATGAACATGCCAACACTATCAACTGCATAGTAATTCTGAGTGTGGTAGAAGAAAAAATTGCCCTGGGTATTGTAGTAGAGTGATCATAACTCAGTGACTTGTTTTTTTTACGCAGTTTCAATAGTCTCTGTTAGATGTGTGCTAAGAATTTCTTTGCCTGACTGACAATAAAAATAGATATTTTAAAACCACCTGTCATTGTATTGTTTTGTTTTTGTTTTTTTGTTTTTTTTTTTTTTTATTTTTTGGTAATGCTTCTTAAAAAGTGAGGATTAAATCTCTGCAAGTGAACTGGTTTGTGAAATCAATTTCCTGTTCTATTCCTCAAGGTCTGGAAACAAGGCTTCAGAACAAGATCTGAAGTTAGTTATCTGAGTTAGATTTCTTACTTTACCTGAAATATTCAATTTGATATTAGAGGAAAAATGAAGGCATCTTCTTTGCTCTCAATAAACTTTTCCACTTGTTGCATGAGTTTTTCCATTGCTCTGTAAAACTCTCAATCCACAGAAATGCTAAAATGAACAAATCTTGGGGTGGCAGAGGAAGAGATATAAAAGATACTGACAGTATTTACTTAAGAAAAAAATTGATTTTTTTTTTTAATACTAATAGTACATGGTAGCTACATAATTCTCAAATGACATTTCCGATTCCTTTTCCCAGTAGTGGCATGACTTCTCTGATGTTCCTAATTTCATAGAAAGAGCCTGACTGCATATTTCAGAAATTCCAAAGATTTGGTCACTAGGGTTGTTGAGAGGGTGTCCAACCTCCACTTGCACTCTTCCTGCCATATATGCTGAATATCCATTGCTTTTGAAAAATGGAGTAAGTTCATTCTAACTAGAGCCATAGTGGAAGACAGAAATCCTTGAAGTTCAAAATTATTCTAATACTGAAGAAATTATATTAAGGCTGTTGTTGTCTCATACAGCATGACATTAACAAAAGGTAGCTCGTAGTCTCCTATCAAAGTTCATTGCAGTCTCTCACTCACTGGGGGGCAGAGGGGTTGGGCAACATGTGGACAGCTAAAGAAAAAGAACCCCCAAACTAATAATGACAAAAAGCCCACAAAACAACAAAATTTAAATTACCTCTTTCTTAAATGATTATGAATGGAAGGCTTTAACCTATGTTTTATAAGGTAGTTCCTTTGTCAGGAGACATGGTTTAAATTTCCACAAAATTTCTGGTTTGTGTTGTGGTGGCTTGGTTTGTTTGTGGGCTTTTCTCCATAACTGACAAAGTCAGACCAAAATCACTGTCTCAATTNTTTTTTTTTTTTTTTTTTTTTGCCTAATGCATTAAATATATTGAATATTAACAGTATTCAGTAATGTGGTGTGATACATAAAGATGTATATTTTAGAGAATAAAAAACCAACTCAAGCATGACAGTTATAGTCATCAGAAATTAAATACAGTACTGTCATATTTATGTGTTCAGGAATAAATTTCTAATTTTAATCTCAGTTCAGGCATGGATTGTATTTAAGTGAGGGAAATATATTCACATTGTTCCCTAGACAATGAGAGTGAGAGAAGGTGTTTGCTCATGCATTGTTATAGTTAGACTTTCTGTGATTTAAAAGCATAAATGGGACTAGGACTAGTGGAATTTGGTTTCGTGTCCAACGGAAATAAGGTTGTATTTATTTTCGAGATAAGGAAGACTCTAATATGTAGTATTTTTCAGTTCTTATCCCTAACAGTTTGTTAGAACCTTACAAATAATTATTAAAATGAGAAGTTTCTATGATTTATCTGCAAGTTAATGGTTTCACTTTTAATGTTTTAGGTTTGTGTTTCTTTGGACATTTGCTGACAGCATGCCATAAACTGCTTGAGTGAAATGTGATTTATTTGTATATATTCCATTACCTGTGAGAAAAATGTTGAAAGGTATAACTCAATGAACAAATTTTCTACCAAGCATTAGTTATAGAGGTAAATTAAATTTTATATATTATATCAGACAAGAAGATTAAATTAGGGAAACACTGTAGTAATTTTATTTAGTGTTAAAATAAAACAAAATATTTTGGAATATATGCTACGAATTATAGAACAATAAAGCAATAAAGCAATAAAACAATAAAGCTGACCAGGAAAACAAGAAAATATTAAAATTTCAAAAGATAACAAGGATTTATTTATTTTTTATACAGAAATTTTATGTCATCTATTGTATACTTCCATTATATCTGACTTTTCAAATGTTGATTTCTTCATGCTGCATTTGCAGAAGTGTTTTTATTAGGAAAGGTTTTATTTGTAGAAGGAAGTCCTATTCAAACACTTTTGAGGTATCCCTGCTCTTTCTTTCCTTCAATGCCTTAGATGGGAGGAATTTCTTCCATGCCTTTATATGTTCTTCATTCTTCTTTGTCTTTGAACTGCAAGGTATGTTACGTAATGTGCTTTTATGCTTATTTCTACTGAGTAACTTTCTGACTCTGAGTAACATAAAAGTTTAGAACGAGATATGAGTACGAGGGCTGAAAACAGAAACTATTCCCAATCCAAGGATCAAATAGAGCATTCATTAACAGCTGAGCCCTCATTACTATTCTGTTACTTGTTTATAGAAATAATTAAGTGTGCTACCACATTAATTTGGATTTTAAATTATGTTTTGTAATATTCTAACTGGCCACACCTGTCTAACTTTTCAACTAATCATAGCTCAATTAATCATTCGCTCCTGAGAAAAGTTGCTGTTGATGGTGTTCAGTAGATGGCTTTATTTATTTGAGCAACCTGTACCTTTTTATGTGTTCACCTAGCCATCATACATTGGAATTTCATGGGTGTTTTCTCCATAAGACATATGTAGTGCAGGCTTTCTAACATTGCTGCAGGGTTTGGATAAAGAACATTCACTGCTGCATATGATTTGGTTGGAAAAAACAACAAAATTAAATATCTAGAAAACCAGGAGTTATGTGTAAAGTAGGGAAAATCTTCATGGTGTAAATAAATGTCATCACTATACACCATTTCCTTTTAGAAGATCTGTTTTGTGTTTCTTGTTTCTCTGATTCCTCTTTCTGAATATCAAACCTCAAATTTCATTAAAACTGTGACAATATGTCATGTTGGCTTTAGATTAATTAGAAATAAGAAAATGCTGGTCTTTGGGATTAATATTACCAGGAATCCTTGCTGTTCCAATCTATTAAAATATACCACTAAACCTAATCCATCATCTGCAGCAGTTTCTTGGTAGAGAACTGAGATGCTTTCTATTAACCCTGACCTAGAAATACTCTGTAATTCTGACTGAGCTAAATGTAGCATCTTCATCTCTAAATTTGCTTATCTGTTAATTTCATTCTGACCTTTTCTTGCCCTTCATCTCTTTTCCAAACAGGAGGAACAATTAGAATAACTAGAGATTCCTCAATTGCAAATATCATCAAAATTGCTACAACAGACTTCATTAGACTTTTCAGAGTACCTATAGGGATTCTGTCTTCAGAGCACAAGCATTACAAGACTCAGAGAATACTGAGCTTTTTGTAATGATCATTTCTTTCCTTTAGGTGATCTCAGTCAATTTTATAATAGCATGAGTCATTAGGGATCCCAGCTGTACATTAGCTGAATACTAAAGTGCACTTCTCTGCATCACTGACTGAGGCCATTTGCCAAGGACAGTATCAATGCAGAAGGAATGATAAACAGGATTCATTGAGACCTAGTTTATAAAAACTTAGCAGTGAAATTTTGTATGTTGTTATAAAGCTAGGTATGAAGTTTATTTGAAGACCATGGATCAGACAGAAATAAGACATAGAAGGGAAAAATTTACACACTAAATGCCCGAAACTACAATTTTGAAGTTTTCGTGATGGATACTGCTTAATTCTGCTGATATCCAAACCCTGCAGGAGCCTTGCTGCTGCTTCTTAAAGTTTTGAGGTGCCAAGATTTATGTTCCAATATGTATCAACTTTTGAGCCAGTGAGATCTGCACTGAATCCGGTGTACTTCTCTTAAGCCAAATCAAGGTCCAGAAGCTAGGTATTTCCAGGCCAAATTCAAATTCCTTTAAATGGTCTAATCCTTGATGTGCTCAGAATGAATATAACACACACATATCTGCAAAGTATATAAATAGCCCTCATAATTTCTATTTAAGCTACACTTTAATGTTCATCTTTAACACCAAATGCCAGTACAGTTCCAAGCTAGACCCAAAATCTAGGACACAGTTAAGTATATTATCAGTATCCCAAAGAATTTGCTTTCCTTATGTTTCTCCCATGATACAATCTTTTTTCCCATCCGTAACAGGAGGGTGCTGTCTGTTCCCTATTACAGAGGAGACAGTAATTTTCTCTGTCTGCCTGGGAAGGGCATTTCTGGAGGCAAAGGACATAATTCAGTTCCAGTAAGCAAAGAATCAGATAGGAAATGACATCTTGATATAAATTTCCCAGGCACTTGATGCTGGTTGTACACTAAAATAAAGGTTTAGCTTTGTTCTGCTGATTCCTGGAGGGATGGATATAACTATTGCTTTGAGTGATGTTCATAATCCCCATAACATAAAGTTTTTCCATCTACTCCTTTGCTAAACGCTTTTTTCTTGGGTGTCTCTAGAAAGCTGAAGGCAAACTACTTGCTAACATTTCCTGGCTCCTTGTCTGGACCACTAATATACTTGCCATCCAAATAGCATCATATTCCTCATTTATTTTAGAGGGAAATGAATGCATTGAGGGCGAAGGCTCCTAAACATTAGTCTTTAAAGAGATTATGTAGACAAGGCATTGTTTACTCAATAGAAGTTTCTAGTTCAACTTCTGTTCTAAATGCATTCATCTCAGTTGCTTTCTTTTAAAGCTTGGCCTGTGTGCTGCTTTAAAGCAAATGGCTATCTACAAGAAGATTTAATTTGTAAAGATGTGAATTCCTCGGGCTGCTTGTAAATGTCATCTTTATCTTCTGTATCTTTGGCCGATAGAGCTCTAGAAAGCTGGCAGAGGAAAATATTTTCAAAAAACTTGTGCCAGGTACTGCCTTCGAAGATGAAATAATTTTTATAGCTACAAATGTATCAAAATGTATATATTTCCATCTGCATAGGTAAAATTAAGTAGAAAAATGTTAATTGTGTATAAAATTTCCTCACAGCAGCAGTCTGCAGTCTTTCAGTCAGTGCAGTAGAATCTCAGTCATGTACAGATGCCCCCAGCTCCATGGGGCCCGCTGCTGCCACAACTAAAGGATTAGTACACACAGCAATTCTGAACAGATAGGAGCCATATCTGGAGAACAAGCAAATTTGAAATTATTTGGGAATATCCATTCAAGGTCAAGTGGTGGAAGTATTAAATAGTTTACATTTGTGTTATTTTGGTTATATAGAACAGTTAAATAACTTTAACTTATTTTTCATTTTTTCTTTTAATTTTTAAATTTTGGTAGAACAACTTCTAATATTAAGAATACTAGTAAATGAATGCTAGTAGTAAGGTAAGGATAAGAGTAAGGTGAAACAACTTCTGAATGTGTGGATGATACTTTTCTGCAAGTTTTAAAGCTGATTATTTATTTACTATGTTTTCTTTTAAAAAGTTTAGTTCTACTCAATTTGATCTTGTGTTTAAAAATAAGCTACAATAGGGCCAAGGCACTAATTTTCCTTTCACAAGTATACACGAACATGTATTGGTATCCTGGATCCAAAATCTCTTGTATATAAATCTTAAAAAGTGAAAAGATTATACTTTCAGTTGTAATGTAAATAATTCTTTGACATCTCTACAGTAGAGAATTTCCTCAACAGTTAAACTTCTCTTAAAATTGTAAAGAGTATTTTAAATTGTGATATTATCTGGAGTTTTCTTTGTGTGAATCAGCAAACATCTGAAAATAAGAATAAAAACATCAAATATTTTTGTTGTAATATAAAATCAGATAATGGAAAGGAGGGCGTACTTTTTTGTTACAATTTAATTTTAAAGCACTTCAGAGCTAAGAACATGGGAATTTTCAGCAATACATATTGGTGGAAATTGTTTATTGTCTTAGGACTCAGGTAGGAGTGAGACAAAATTTGACAACCTGTTCTTAACACAGCTAGAATTTTTTGCATCAATAAAAAAACCTTGGAGAGGCAAACTCAATTTGGATTGCAAATTTTAAGATGCTTTTGCTAAGCTTTTATGTGAGCACAAGGGTTTTGTCAGAAGCTATTAAAGTGTAAATTGCAGCTGATAAACCCCTATTATTATTTTGAAAAAGAAAAGGAGCTTTTCCTTAATGAGAGATCTGAGCCTCGCTTCATTATTTGGCACAATGTTGTGTTTGATTGAAAGATAATGACATTGGGCACAATCTATTTGGATTTGAGTTGCTACTACAAATCAGGATATGAATCTATTTAAGTGCACTTAAGTAGAATAATGTTTAAGTAAGCATTATCTTCACCTGTCTCATTGGGATTGAAAAGTGCATTTAAAACAGAGCAACTGTTTAATTATTTGATTGAATTGTACCTGATGTGAAACTACTACTCACCATATGGCTTAATGAATCTCTTGTTAATAAGCTGTGAATGTTATATCCAAAAGATAATAGAGTGAAATACGAGCATTTTAATTCTAAACCATATGTCTCAGATATTCAAAGAAGGAGAACTACTAGGTGGTTTGTGATATTGGATTGGAAGAAAATAATTACTTGCTTTTCTTTAAAAACAATACAGAATATTAAACAAGTGACATTTTTTGACAGAAAATCTGATTAAAGTAATACAAAAGAGAAAAAGAGGTAAGGTAATGTACTTACTAATGTAAGTATTTTTATTTTTATCTAAATAAAAAACATCCTGTGTGTTGATTCAATAGTTCAAGTGACTTAGGGGGCAGGACCAAAATAAGTGTTTTTGTCTAAATAAACATTTTGAGGGATAACATTAAAATATTGAAATATTTAGAGCTTGAATGTGAAGGGCCTTAAAATTAAACCTCATCAAAGCATTGAAGTAAGTTATTTGGAAGGAAATAAGTGACATCCTCTTATAGACATTCCTGGAATTTAAAATCAGTACATAATGATGCTAAAATATCCACTTTTAATTAAGAAATTTTGATGTCTACTTTACAATGTCTGCTAGAATATACATACTCTTAAAAGAGTAAAGATTTGCATTTAATATACTTGATTTACTATTAAGGAAATCTGCTTGAGCTTTCTGGGAATGCAGCACTTGTACTCCAAGTTTTGACCTTGCCTAACATCTATCAATGTTAAAATCCTTGATTTTAAATTTGCCAGATTAAGGATTTTCCATTTAAATGTGAGTCTCTCTCCATTTTGTGTTATTTATATCCAAGATTATTGAACTGAATGTCAAACTGTTTCTTTGACATATTCACTGGGAATATTTCTCCTTTTTGAGATTAGAAGAAATTTGAATTTGTATTTTATATATATGAGAGGTGATTCTACTTGTCTGACTTCTTGTAATTGCTTTGGTATCTGGTCTTTCACTCTGGAAGTGTTATCGTATAGCTGATGACCGTGTGATTAAAACCCCAGGAGCTAACACCATTGTTGGATCCCAGAAACCTGGGTTTTTGAGCTTTCTGTGCTGTCTGGCACTGACCCCCTGGAGAACACTGCTTTTGACCTGAGGCTTTGGACAAGGCTTCCAAATTTGAGTGATGAAGTTAAAATCACAGCTGTGTAGTGAAATAGAAGTGTGTGCTTTCACAGGGTGATGGGTTTTAAATTTGAGGTTTTTATAATATAGTAATAGGTATGGGACAAGATGGGGAATTTTGGGTAGTGTCTCTTTCGATGTTCATCTTCCTTCTTCATGGTTTCAGGTGGTGTCTGGTTGGACAGTTAGGGCCACACTGAAAGTCATGGGAAGTTAGTTACTGGATTAAAAGGATAAATAATATAAGTGTTATTTATTTATTGGACTGTTTAGCTTTAAGAGACCTTGTAGCTAGTTGGATCTGTCTCCATTTTGCTTGCTTCTAGCTGGTGGCTAGAAGTGCTGCTGAACTTTCTGTACTTTTGATAAGATTTAATAAACAACCAAGCTCAAACACCAGAACATCTGTTTCCTTCGTATGTTTTTTAATCCTGGCTCTGAGTGAAGGCAGAAGAGACTGAGACAAACTACTAATTAAGTGGTGCAAAACTCCCACTGCTGTTACACACCATAACATTTCAAAGCCTTCCTGTGTGCAAATCTTCCCTCACCCACCCACCCACTTGTAGGGTTAGTTGTGGGCTGGCATCCAGCCTGGTGCAGCCATGCAGCTGTGCATCCATGCAGCTGTGCAGACATGCAGCCTTGCAGCAGAGCTGTGTGCAAGTGGCTGAGAGAGGTGAGGTCCTCTCTGTCTTCACCCTGACCTGCTCTGAAGCTGCAGCTCTTGCCCTTGTTCTTGCCTGAGCTGGGTGGCAGGTATCCCTGAGCCTCCTGCCTCTTCATTCCTGACCTTGACCACCACCCCAGCCTAGCTCCAGCTCATCCTCGTGTCCCTGCCAGCCCATCCTGTGGCTGTGACCCTGCTCAGGGCTCAGCCCCTGCTCTGCTCTTCCTGCTCAGAAGCCATGGGAGCAGATCCCATGCTGGTGAGGTCCCTGCCCTGCTGGCAGCACTGTCACACTTGGCTCTTGATTTCCTCCATCGAGCAGCTTCCTGACAAGCATGCTGACCTCTAGTCAGAATTTTCATTCCTCTAGTCAATTTTCTTCTAGGACTGATTTTGCTAAATATTCCTTGGACAGTTTTCTTTTACTCCTGACCTGACATCGTGTGGGACAATGGGACAACCTGCTGATGCATAAAATCATGTTAGATATCTTTCTTCCTTGACTAATTCCCAGCTTGATGTGGCTCCTACAGATTCCAGTGTCTGAAGTGCTGCTGGATTTAGTGGAGCAGGAAGAAACCTGTAGAATTTTACTGGATGAGCACTGTGTGTATGAAGGGCATATGAAATCTAATAAGAATGTTTGATCACCTGAAAATTGTATTCTAAGTATTCTAGTAGTAATTTATTACCTACATTTCATCAAGGCTTTCACAATAACTTTTCTTTTTCCATTAGCAATTTATCATCTTCTTCATTAGTAATATATCATGTGCATAATAAGTATTTATTACAGTTTCTCTCTGGACTGAAATTATATTTGAGAATGAAAATATAAATGATTTATTGGCACAGAAGAGTGCTAATTACTGACAAAATCCCTGGAAAACTGGGATAACGTAGAGCTTTGGCATTGAGATGTTAACATCCCTGCCTCCAATAAATTTTCAACCTTAACGCTTAATTGCCTTACTCAATAAATATTGAGAGAGCAAATGTATCTCAAGCAAAAAAATTATATAATAGAACTTTTGAAAGAATGAACTTGAAATAAAATAAGTTGATTTTATACTTGACGTGATCAAAAAATATTTTCTGTTGAAGAAGTTATCTGCTTGAAAGGCAGAAGTTCTTAAATAAGCCTTGTTTCCTCTTCCCTCGTAGCTTTATTCTATAATAATTTACCTTTTAAATTGTGAATTATTTGCTACTTCTGTTGTTATGGCTGTATCAATAGTGATTATTACTATGAATTATTTAGTAAACATTATTATTAATTCCTGTGGTCCTGCATTTTAGGCCTCCAATGTACAGTAGAAGTATTTTACAGAAACCAGCAAGAAAAAGGGCAGATCCTTTCCAGAGAGACAGATTGCCTCAGTGCTGAGTTTTTAGTGATCTGATCCCCTAAATGTAACCAAACACACCAACAAATATCAAAAATTCCAACACAATGAACAAAGGAAATCACCTTTTTCAAAATTATCCCATCAAACACACCATGCCAAAGGACTCTGGAACTGTCTAGCAGAGAGTATGGATCAGAAAAACAAATTATGGAGGCCTGTAGGTGACTCAGGCTGAGATACAGTATGATTTTACTGTATAGATGTTAAGGTGGAGGGAGCATTTGATTCTAAGCACCACATCTATATTTTACCCAGTAATTGATACAGTGTCTAAGAAAAGCAACAACAGAAGATAATTGTGAGGACAGGAAAACAGGGATTCTCTCTTCCTAGGCTAATACCTTAAATATTCAGCTACTCAGACATTCTCATCGCTTCTCCATAGCTCAGAAATTTCATGACCCATACATTTCTGTCAGTTCAGCAGCAAAGATTCAAACTGAGAAGTCAAAGATACATTGGATATGTTGCACAAAATAGCCTAGGATGAAGTGGTATATCATTCTGCTAGTTAAGGGTATTTCCCTCTCCTGTGAGGATGAGCTATTCAACAGTCTGTGGAACACAAGAGCTAACGTCATCTCCTCCCCCATGAAAGAAAACAGTAGCTGCACTTTGTAGGAATATCAATGCTTCAGTGCCAAGTGTGTTAAAGAATGTTTAGCTTGCGGATCGTGACCTGGCTTTGGTACAAATCAACAGCTCACACTGCTCAGAGTACGAGTGGGATGTGCAAGATACAAAGTTTGGCCAGTTTGAAGAAACAAACTGGGCACGTACAGAATTACAGTGCCTCCAAGCAAAAGCCTTAGAACTTTACATGTAGGTGCCTGCATTTGTCAGTATCTCACTTTATGAACTTTAGCATACTGTGAAATTCACCTTTATTTCATGAAAAAATAATAATGAATGCTAGGGTGAATTCCGATGATGCAAGATACCTGTCTATTTTCTTACTTATGCTGGAAAGAGAAGCTGAGTTGTGAAATAACACAATCAATTTGGTTTTTTTTAATATATGAAAAAATCACAGATTTTTTCTTCTTTTTTTTTAAACCATAGATATATATGCTGGCATTGCATTTTAAGTTTCTTCATGGCACACAATCTATGGGATATACTTTTTTACTTCATATTTCGTTGGTTTTCTTTAAACAGGTTATTTTCATTTTGCTTTAAGTAGCATTGTCTTCATTTTAGCTAGCAGCTCTTTGGAGTGCACAGAATTGACTGAATGATGACATCATTTCATGTTAGTTTAGGTCTGCATAGGTGGGGGCACCACTACCTGAAAGTCTTTGCAGTGTTTTCTTGACACAAACATTGTCCCTTGTGCTGTAAAAATAAAAAAAACCCCAACACCAACAGGCAGCTGAAGAAGGTTCTGTGAAAAAAACAGGAAGAAGGAGGTTTAAATATAATTGTGATTTTTTTTTTTTTTTTTTTTTTTT
>VZTT01035906.1:9538-21864 GCA_013400855.1 Buphagus erythrorhynchus | reverse complement strand
TTTTTTTGCTGTTGGCTTCTTTTCCCCAGGTTAATTATCTCAGATGACTTCCCTGAGGTAGTTCATTGCAAGGCCATATGACTTCATGTGCCTGCAGTTATGGGTGGAGAAATAATCACAGAGGAATGAGGGGGTGGTGAGATGACTCTTTGATGATTGAGCTGGCTTATGTCATATTAAACTGGTTATGAAACTGCAGTGTAAAGCTACTCCAGTTAAACACGACAGTCAGGGTGTTTATAATTTGTAGAAATTCTCTGTAAGTTCTGTAATTTACACAGTAGTAATGAGTAAAACCAGGAAAAGGAGGGGAAAGCAGTTAGATGAACATAGTTGCTACTACAATGTTCCCAGTATTAGTTATCTCTGAATGGATTTTGATAAATAGACATATATACATGAGGAGATGCTACAAAATTAAACTCAGCAGGGCAAATAATTGTACTCTTTTGATTTCTGTGACTTCAACAGAACTTCCCATTCAAATTTAGAGCTTTATTTTTTGCCAGCAGGATACGTATGGAGTTAGTTACAGTCCCTCTTCATGAAGATCTTTTTATTGGTAGTGCCTGCTCTGTGCTTTGGAGGATCTACAGGGTGTGTTTACCACCATAACTTGTATTTGAACATTCCTCTGAGTCTAATTACTTTAACCCAAGCAGTACAGGAGATTTCTTTACAAAAATAAGAAATACAAAGCCATACTCCCCCTCAAGGAGTTACAAAGAAGAGGTTTCATTGCCAATATGAGTATTTAAACTTATATACCCGTTTTACTGCATAGAATGTACAAAACCATCCAAAAATGTACCTCAGAAAGGCTTAGTTTTTCTGTGCTCAGGCAAGCAGTCAGAATAATGTGAATGCTTTCACTAATAAAATGCATAGAACAAGTGAGAGCAGGAAGCATTTGCAAATGTTTATTTGAATAAGTGAGTCTGAGTCACTTGGATAACATTTGCAACCATTTTTCTTAAACAAATACAGAAAGAAGGAAAAAAAGAAAAGCCAATGCAAGCAAATTTTAATTCCTGCTGTTTTTAAGAAGGACTTGTTTGTGAATGTTCCTGTAATTAAAAGCTTAGTCCAGATGTCTGCATGTCCATCTTTGAATCTTTCCAATGTCCTTCCTCTACTAATAAAAATGGAAGTCATCCAGTACAGGAAAAATGCTATTTAATTAAGAAAAATGAAGAATACACCTAACAGTAAGATAAAAATTACTCAGAATGAACTCTTCTACTGAAACATGTTTATGCAATTTTGAATTAAAAAAAAACCACAACAAACGCAAGGAATAAAGTGCCTGATGCTTTACATTCTTCCTTTTACAAGAAGACCTGTACTAGAGTATCAGGAAATAGGAACTGCCTTCAAAGAGGTAGGCTAGCCTCCCTACTTCTGAAAAAGCTTTACTGAGTACACTCTCCACAGAACATATTTTGTGCCCACTAACTTTCCCCTTGGCTCTTAAAAACATGTCTACATGGAAATGCAAGTGAAATGGTAAAGTTGAGCAGTTGATGCTGAGACTCCAATATCCCAAGACTATGTGCTTCAGTAACATATATGAATGAGTGGAGCTAATTTTCCAGGTCATCTCACACAAAATAAATGTTGTTCGTGTGTCCCAAGATGGCTTTGAAATATAAAGCAAAATGCATAATGGAGATTTGAGAGGTTAGCTTTAAGAGCACATCTTTGTCGGTTAATTCCGGTGCAAATAAACACTATATACACTGTATAAACACTATAAACATACTATAAACACACTATAAACAATGTATATACAGTATAAATACACTATAAACATATGTGTATGTATCACAGAGTGATCTCGTGCTAGTGAGCATTGTGTTCACTGCTGAGCAGTACATTCCTGAAGGCCTCTGCCCAGTCTGTTCTTTTCCTGTGCTTGGTTTCGCTGTCCCTTTCACACCATGGTAAAACACGAGGTGAATGGAATATATCTTTCCATGAATGCTTTCTAGGTTCTTCCCTTGACTGCAACTGTAGAAGCAATTGTTTGTGATTGCTTGAATAGGCATGATTTTTGCTTATCAATTCCTCATATAGCAGACTATATCATGCTGCGTCCTCTCAGCGTGCCATGGAAAAATGATACAAACTTATTCATTCACCAACTGGAAACACTGCATATGCCATGCATTGAACTCACACTCCAGTGAGAAAAGATAATTTCAGTCAAGTTAAGGACCTATCAATCACAATAATTCCTGAGTCACACAAACCTGTATGATTTTTGTCAAGATTAATTCCTTACTGTAACTGAATTTTAGGAGAAAGAACCTGAAAAAACCTAAGTATTTCATATATACACCATTTTACTGCAAACCTGAAAAAACCCAAATAGCTTACATTTTTTTACTACTTAAACCTATACAATTAGGTCAAAAAACTATTAAGGTTAAGATTGGATATCTAAGTCACTGGGAACTCCCCGTCAACACATAAACAATCCATGCCAAAAATCCCCTTCATGCTTCACCAGAAAGGCATAGCTGGAGTTAATATAGCTTTCCCAGGCTAGTTTATAAGCATCAAGAATTACAGGGTGTAGCATCACTGTAAATATTTCCATTTTATGGACATGACATACATTAAGTCTTCTGTTTTGGAATGTAAATACCACTGAGACTGGCAGCTGAGTTGAATCATCAAACAGGAGATCATCTACAATTGCAGAGAAACAGAACCTACAGCATGTCCTGCTTTGAGTGTAATGTCATGCCAAGAGAAGTTGAGGGTGGAAGCATGTTGGAAAGAAAAAATACGATAAATAAGTTGTTGCCTCATTTTTTGCCTCTCCATGTATATAGGCAAAACCTACTTCCTATCCTCTCAAAACGGTTCCCACATTTATCATGTTCATCCCTGATTTTCTAGACATTTCAGCCTAAGACCAATGTAGATTTTAAGGTACATTTGCACTGAGCAGTTTTTACAGATGTGAAATTATATGAAAATATATTTAGTAATTAATGGAGTAAAGTGGATTTGATATACCCCAAAATTATGTAATTTGCTGAAGATATTTTTCTTCCAGTAAAAACATTTTTTTTCTCCATTAAATCAGTGACGAAGTAAAAAAGGCATGGAGACAACAAATGCTTATGAATCCCTGTGCAACTAGTGAAACTGAACAGGGTTTGGCTGATGATTTTTAAGCTACAAAACGAGGGAGAGCATCTCCTCTAGCTGGCTGCAGCCAAGGTGCTTAGCAGAGCGTGGAGAGAAGGTGAAAGAAAAGCAATGAAACATAAAGCATCAGGGAAGAATTGAGACAGGATGACATGACAGCAGGTAATGACTGGGAAGGGGAAGGAAAGCAACGAAACAAATGATGTGTTTAAAGCATAAAATGAAGACAAGCAATGCTTCACATTCCCTGCTGACGGGCAATCCGTGTTTCATTAGGATACCTGGTGTTTAACAGAGGGAGAGGGACTGGGGAGTGTGCAGTGTGGGACTGAGTCGGCAGGGAGGCTGCTAACAAGGTCGCCTGAGGGAGTGGGGACCCGGCTGGGAGCTCAGGAATTGGCTTCTCTCCTGCAGTTCGTGAGAAATTGAGTCTACACACAGTGCACAATTGCACATACAATCTGTATGTGTTCATTTTGTGGTGCTATAAATTGATTTCATTTCAAGAATATATTTGAAAATTATTAATTTTGAAATCATAATTCAAACTATGTGGAGTTGCTAATTTTGAAAATCAACTCCACCTCGTAAACACACAGGACTTGATCTTTCAGCTTACCCAATAATGAGAAAAAGTAGATCTGATTTTTACATAAGGCAGTCTGTTGGTCAAGATCAAAAGGGCTTCCCATGTTCTGCAACTGACAGAACCTTTCAAATGTCAGCATATAAATATCCAGCTTTTACTATGGAAACTTTTAATTATGGAAGCTTTAACTATGGAAACTTCCCTCTTATAATTCTGCTCCTAAAATTTCCTTTTCCTCTGATGCAGAAACAGATTAAATTTGCTTCTGCAGCCTTTTTCTTCTTTGCACTTCATCTTCTCATGCTGACAAATGCTACTATGTGATCAGAAAGGAAAAGAATGGTTGAGCTGGGACAATGGGTAGGTAAGGCATTGTGACAGATGTTTGCCTACCATCTGCAGCATCTTTGTATATGCTGAATATATTTACATCTAGCTGTTCAGCAAAGTGGGAGTACATTCCTCTTGACACTAGATGGGAAGTTTTTGCTGCATATTGGCTTATATTAAAGTGGGTTAGGGGATAATACATCACCCTTTCCTCTATAATGTCTGTATACTTTATAAACTACAGGTTAGTAGTGGAGTTTGTCTTTTTAGCCACAGCTGCCACACCATTCTCAGCCAAAAATTGCATGATTGGCCAAATGTAGGACAAATGTACACACAAGTTGTTGCAGATGGGGAAAATAAAAAAAGATCCAGAGAAGTAATGAAAGCTTTGGTTTTGTATTCTAAAAGCATTTAATTAGGACTAAAAGAAATCCCATAGGAAGGTCTTTAGGGTCTGTTGTGGTTGTCCAGTTCTGACAGAAGATCTGCAGTGTTGTTTAGGACATTTCAGGCTCTCATTCCTATAGCTAACGCCAGCTGGCAGCTTCTGCAAGGCACTGTTCATCAGCTAGAGAAATCCTGAATTCCATGCTACCATTTTCCAATACATTTGCAGTATTACCCATGCATCCCTTGTAATAAGGAGGTCAGATGAGTTATTCTGCATCTGTTAAGATTCCCCCCCCTTGCTGAGGGCACTCAGAGCAGCCTTAATCAACAGATTTCTAGCCTTGTGCAGCTTTAAACCAGTAAAATACTGTGGGATTAACAAGAACATCTGCTCAGACAGTTATTCAAGGTTTAGTTGAGTTTTTCAAAGTACAATAGTCCCAGTGTTCACTGTGTTGGGAATTCTGCACATTTGGTTTGAACGGAATGTCTTGGTGGAACTTAGCTAAGAATGGAATTGAAATGGCTGATTTAACCTAGGTGTTTTTTACAATGATAGTGATTTAACCATGGTGTTTTTATGATACTGTGGTTTGTGGGAGTCTTACTCAATTCTGCACTTGGAATTTCTGACTGTTGATTCTATAATGTAGCAATAAGCAAGAGGTTTTTATTTGTACTGAATAATACTATTTTTTAAGCTGACATGATATTTGATATAGAATCCAGAAATTGTAATATTATATCCTTTTATATTCTGTCTTTTCTAGATTCTTCAGTGGAGTGAGGAAGCTAAGTCACACCTAACAGAATAATTGGAAGTCAAAGCTAACTGGACTTTCAGACCTTGTAAAATGCTTAAATGTTTTTTTTATTTGAGACACCCACAACATTCAAAAGTATGTTGCTTTAATAGTAGGGTATTAAAGGTGAGACCTTTTACATTTGTCTAAAAATCTTACATTGTCTTTGTATACTATTTAGTTTCTGAATTTATAGAGATATATATCATACTGCACATGACTTGTAGGATACTGTGGGTTACTTGACTTTTTCCCTTAGAGATTAATTCTAACATTCAGCTAAAACAGATGGCCACGTTTGCAGTGTCCCTGCTGGTGCTGGGACCTCCTGAGGTGAAGGACTGAGAACAGAGATAAACCTTTTCCTCAGGAAGTCTTGGATGATGCTTTTGGAGGCTGGGATTTCCACACAATGTAGCCCACAAATAAGAGCCACAAATATTGTGTCTGACTTGTACAGGGTACCACACTTGGCCATCCAAGAGTATAGAAAGTAACACTACAGAAATACCTTGAGGAATAGACATATTCCAAATAAACCTTTATGAATTTTATTTCATATCTCAAATGAGAGCTTTTAAACAACATGAAGGCGTAGATGTTTTCTTTTTATGCTTTTGTTGTTTTTTTTTTCTTAAGAAGAAGACAATAAGATAACTAGTTTACCTTATACCTCTGCACAGTTAGCTGCTTCCATTCGTCTATAATGCCATGTGTGTTTTCCAAATGGTGTTGTCAGTAGAAGCTCATTCTGGAAAATGTTTTTTTGTCCAAACCGCAACATTCTAAATACCCTAACTGTGGCCAGCCTGGAGAGGGTGTCACCTGACACCTGGCTGTACAGAAATCCATGTGTGTCCCCAAGATCTCACAGCAATCAGTTCACCCCACCTTGACTGTGCTGCACACATCTTGTGTCTTCCACCTCCCTCCCCACACTTACTTTTAAAATATAAGGTAATATCCAAACTGTCAGAGTTTTGGAGGCAGGGAAGGTCCTAATTGCCCTGAATGGTCTGTAATGTCCTTCTTTTGCAGTCCCTACCTCTGCAACCTCTCTGAAAACCCTTTAGGGAGTTTGAAGCCTGTGTGCAAACTGGGCTCAGAGATGTGACCTTGGAACATCTGAATGGCACAGGTGAAAAGGGAGTGGGAGTTCTGGTCAGTTCATCACTCATTGCTTTTGCTCCTCCTCTGTCCTAAGGGAGGACTCCTCACACTCCTTTCCTTCTCCAACATGGGGTTGTTCCCATGAGACAATTACCTCATTAAATGATCTGGTAGGAGTCCCTTTCATGGGCTGCAGTCCTTCAGGAACGGTGTGAATTCTCCATGAGGTCACAAGCCCTGCCACCAAACCTGCTCCAGCATGGCCCTCCTCTCTCCAAGAGGCCAAGGTCCTACCAGAAGTCTTCTCCAGTCCAGGCTTCCCTTGGGGCTACAGCCTCCTCCTGACATCCACATGCTCTGGTGTGGGGTCGTCTATGGGTTACAGGTGGATCTCTGCATCCCCCTTGTCCTCCATGGGCTGCAGGGGCACAGCTGCCTCACCCTGGTCTCCATGGGCTGGAGAGGAATCTCTGCTCTGGCACCTGGAGCAGCTCCTGCCCCTCCTTCTCCAACGACCCTGGTGTCTGCAGGGCTGTTCCTCTCACATATCCTGATTCTTTTCTTCTCTGGCCTTGGCAAATGACCACACTGTATTTGTAGACCTTACACATGAATCAGACTGCACTGCTCCAGTGCTTAGTCTCTTGGCAATGACTTTATGAGTCAGGGTGAGTAAGTCCTGTAGTGAGTCCAAGTCCTGTCATTATCAGGGCAGTAACTCCTCTCAAGTGAGGGCTTCCTCACTTGTTTTCTCTACTTTTGTGCTACATTGTGTCCTGAATTTTACTTTATCTTCTCATTTTGTTTCCTTCTCCATGTTGCCCTTACTATAATAGTTTGCTATGTTCTTTCAAGCTTTCTGTTTCCAAGAAAGGGTAAGGATTGCCTACTCCTTTCACTTCATCAATCATTAATTGCACTTAGTTTTTTTTTATTTTTGTTTTATTTTTTTTTTAAGATCACCTTTTATTCATATGTATAAGTACATCAATTCTATGTATAAGTAACTCATCTTTTTAATGTATACTGCTGTGATTTTGCTGAAAGACTGGGAAGTAAATGAGATGAAGACTTGAGATGAAAACCACTGAGGACTTAGGGCAAGCCAGTGTAGAAAATTTTACCTTTGTGCAACAATATGACTACATTCAGATCCTTTTTGCTTGACAGGAAGTAGAAAAACATTGTCTTTTTTGTGCAGTTTTGGATGATCTCAGGCATTTTGTTTATTGCTGCCTTCATTGTTTCTACGAGTTTTTTCAAATGTGCTGGCACAGGTAGGTGGCAGTAGAGACACACATTTAGTGACATAGCTGGTAGAGCACATCACTTCTATTTGAGCGGTAAAGTTGTGTATTTAGGCATCATGAAATGACTTTAGATAACCAATGTCCACCAGTAAATGTCACACCACACTGCAGATGCCAAACAGTGTTGGTAATTTGTTGACATTAAAGATTCTTGCAAATCTCAGATATCGACGTAGACCTGGAATCACTTAAACAGACTTCCTATCCGCCCTCTCTTAGCTGTTTCTTTCTTGGAAAAGGTAGAAATTCATTGTGAAGCTTTGGATTTCAAGTCCAGATCCAATATTTTTTGGTTTTTTTAGTTAGTAAAAAGGCTTGAGCTTTTTGCTCAGGAGCATGAATAACAGAAGTATGTAGTATTTTCACTCTAAAACACTGGACAAATTTGAATTCAGTGGTGTGTTGTTCATCATAGCTATAAATAAGCTTATTTTTAAAATCAAGATAGAAATGGGTATTTTTGCTAATTGTTATGAAAACAGAAATTTGTAAAATTTCCCCATTTTAGAACCTTACTCATGCTTCTCAGATACAAATTTATTGTGAGGTAGTTTGTAAGAAGACACACATATATCATCTGTTTTAAAGAATCAACGTGATGTCTGAATTCAGAATTCAATGTCTACACACAAGTAAATGCATACTATATGGGTGAGTTCACTGTAATTACAATATAGATGCAGAACCACATTATTTTTTTATTTTATTCTGTATTTCTTTTAGTACTTATTTGAAAACAATGAAATATTTGTATAGAATAGAAAGGTTGTTCAAACAGTGGCTAGTTTTCTAAAATGAAGTTCCGTCAAGAAAAAAAAAAGAAGANCTGTCTTAATATGAATATGAAGCCTGCATTTGGGGAAAAAAAAAAAAAAAAAAAAAAGGCAAAAAAGTAACAAAAGCAAATGTAAAACCATCTGCCAGCCTAGTTTGCCAAAGTGCCAGATGCTGCCTCTAGTAGACTCTGTTCCAGTGCTTTGGCATCTGGATTGCCCTTTGTAATGAGGCAAAACTTTGACAGTTACTGAGTTTTGTGGGTATATTTGTGCTTGGTTTAACAATAATGATGTTTTTAGAAAGAAGTAGAAGCCATCTCATGCAAAGTAGGTAGGTCCAATCCTTCAAAAAAAAAATAAAATACCAAGAGAAAATGAAAGTATTTATACGTTATTTATAATTCAATAGAGAAGAGATTTATGTAAATTTTGTCTCTTTGTAGTAAGTGTCTGCGAAAGTTATATGTAAACCGTTCTGTAAAGGACTATATTAAATAAAATATAGGTGGAGAACAGAAGTAAAGAATATTTGTTATTCTATTTATATAATTTATAGGGCAAATAGTAAGAAAACAATTTAAGAAACAAGATATTCTGCCTGTGCTGAATAAGAATAGCCATAGAAAAATAAGTCATAAAAATGCATAAATAGTTTCACGCAGACTATTTAAGAGTTAATCAAGAAACAATATGATAAGCATAATTTTTTAACTCTAATAAAGAGTGAAAAGTCTATGTTCCATGAGTTCCTTGCANATATGTTGTAATATCATCCAAATTTTTGGAGCTTGAAATTCTGCAAGCTCATGTGGAGCTTCAAATAGTTGATTATATACCTTAGAGCAAATTTAAGGAAAAAATTTTAAGGGAGAATTATGAAAATTAGTTTCTTGGTTGTCAAGTTAATAATCTTAAAGGCATTATCTACTTAAAAATCTAGATTCCAGTGTTTATCATAAATGTGATTACACCAATTCTTACCAATAAATGTGCTTCTGCTAAAAATCTGAGCTGAAAAACAAATAATAGAAAAGTTCTCCAGAAATATTTGAAAGCAATATTGTAACTTTAAAATTTTCTAGAATTGTCCATAGTGGGCCAAAGCCATCTCAGCAGAAAGATGTAGAGCAATATTCTTTTGTGTAGTGTTACCTGTATTTTTAAACAGTTGAAAATTCTAAAATACACCATGCTTTGTGAAAGCCAGGCATGCAGATGCCCATGAGGCCTTAGAAGAGAGTTAGAAATTTCCCTACAGCCAAAAGGATGAGGAATCAAAGCCTAGATTGTAGCTGAAAACACTTACAAATGCTCTCTGAAAATAGCACTCCAGCCTTTCATATGCTCTTTCCATTTTCATTTTGCAAGACTTTCTATGACAAGTAAAAAGAAGTTGTATCATTTCGTCTTCACGAAGAATGACTTAAGATGGACAGTCAATGTTGTGCGTTAAAAAAAAAAAAGCCAGGAGCAATGTATGGGTGCAGAGGCACCTGTTACTAAAACTGGGTGTGAGTCTGTGTGCGTGGTTTTTTTATCTTTTTTCACTTTTGTTGTTCATCAGGTCTTGGTTATAAACATGCAGCACAGAATGGTGTTTCCCTATCAAAACCAAACAAATAAACAAACAAACAAAACTCCCCCAAAAAACACCTAAAAACCTCTCCCCTCTTTCTTATTTGTCTTTTTTGCCCTGCTTATCAATACTGATAAGTATGTGTTTAGCTTTGTTAATCATGCTCTAAGTAGAAATGAAAGGCTTTAACTCATGCAGAAGGTGGCATATTATTATAAATAAGTTGTTACATAAGAAAATGCAGAACCTGGACTCATTTTAAGGTAATCAAAGTGACTGTTAATGGAGAATGGACTGGAGGAAATGGTAGGAATAAGGGAATCAATGGAGGCTGTGAGGAATTTAATTACTTGGTGGCTGCAGATATGCAAGCAAGCGTAGGACAGCTAAGGTGAAGGACAGCTGTTATGAAATTTGTAATTAAAACGTCTGCAATTTGTGTTAAGACAATTAAAGGGCAACAGTGGCTTGTCAGCATTTAAAACAAAATTATAACTAATTCCATCAGCTGGTCATTTAGCAGCTAACCTGGTCATTTAGCAAATAAAGATGACTTGTACTGTTAGTCAGCAGGACATCATAAAACTTTAAAGAATTTTTTTAACAATATGTTCTGTGTGTGGGTAAATATACCTTTTCAAAACAGTGCATCAAAGAGTAATTCTGATACCAAAAAGACTACTAATAGTAGAAGCTAGGTACCAAAAGACAATACTATTATGTTTCTATAGCCAAGGTTATGTTTTATGTTGGTTATATCCAGAGAATGCCTGGCTGCCCTTTCCATGGCAGTATGTCAGTTCTTTTACATTCAGTGTGTGATGTAGGGAGCAAACTGGTTAAACAGCAACTGACTGGCAAACAACCTTTAAGTGCATCTGTTCAGTACTTTAGCTTAAAAGCCCACCTTGTCCCTTTAAGGCTCAAATGTTAGCACAACAGCGTTTCTCTCCTAAGTAGCTCAAAGTGAATTCAGAAAGGGGTAAGTTGCTTCGGTTATGCTCAGTTCTGCTAATCCTTCTTCACCTCCTTTGCTCTGGTTTATGGAAAATCCCTTCCCTCTCGGCTCAGGTGTCCGTTTCCAAGGAAGCTCATCAACATTTTTTTCAAAGAAATCTATTTCTTCCAAACGCTACCAGGGCCCCACAATAGCAGAGAGTAGGTTTGTAACTTGCTTGTCTGTTTGCTTTTCCACCTTTCTGTTGCTATTCAGATGACTTATTTTCCTGGATAAGAAAACAAGCATGTACATTGCATTGAACTGCACTGCACAGTATTTAAAAATGTTCCCTCAGAAATCACGATTGCAGTGCACACTCTTCCCTTTCACCCCTGCCCTCTCGTGGTTTGAGTTAACACCTATGGAAATCAAAAAGTAAAGGGAGAGAAATTGAACTAATTCAATGAAATTCAACATTTCACATGAAATTTGGAAAGCACAGCAGCTGGACTTCTGCTGACATAAAGGCACCTGCTTAGGTAACATTTTGTTCTTTTAAAGACTCCCATGCTCTTGTTAAGTGTCCAAAACTATCTCACTTCTTCTCAGAGTATATGCTTTTGCAGGTTTAGTATTACCTTCTCTTCAATTATTTAATAAGTGTATAAATTAAACTCAGTAGTTTGGACATTTTTTTCTTATATATATCTTACAAAAACCTCTATTTTCTCATTATCTCAGTCCAAAAAGTCTGAGAAATAAATGCAGGGGTGAAGGGTCTAAAATGTTTTTGAGGCTGTTTGTGCCAAAGGGAATTCAATGATGATGTCTTAATCCCCCAAAGCAATATTTCCAAAACTGACCTATATGGCCAAAAGTTTTACATTTAAAAAATGTTGCAAGGAATTATTTTCTTGGCTGCCAAGACAGACACATGTAAGCAAAAAGGGAATTATTTCCAAGCACACTAAGTTAATCACAAATGAGCATAGAGTAGAACGGTTAATTTTAATTGTAGAGGAAAGGTGGGTGTCGAAATCAATCATAATTACTGTAGTTAATTGGCAGGTTAAACACTGGACAGAGGTATATTATGGTCTGCAACAATAGATATTTATTGCTTATATACAGCAAAACATTCAATTTAGTCTTTATTGTTAGAATTAATGAGTCTTTTAATCGATAACAATTTTAGTCCTGTAATTAACAGAAGACTGACTATGTATAGGAGTATAAAAGGCTTCTTGATTTCAAATTTGACTGGAAAAGTAGGGGTTTTTTTGTACACCAGGAGGGGTGTTGGAATGAAGTTAGCATGGGTAAGGTAGACAAAGGAT
>VZTT01035900.1:0-17872 GCA_013400855.1 Buphagus erythrorhynchus | reverse complement strand
GCTGTGGGTGACAGGGGCTGCCAGAGGCGTGCCCGAGCCGGGCTGGCTGCTCCCTCCTGCAGCAGAGCCCAGAGGCACCTGTACAGCACCGAGGCGTGTCAGGAAACCTGATGCCTCACCTCTGCCAATGTGGAGGCGGAGGGAGGAGGGCCCAAAGACATGTCCCTTCACGCTCGCAACAGCTGAAAACAGAGAAGGAAACTTGCTAGAGCCTTTTTCAGCAGCGCAGGAAGCCTCCCTGTCCCGCTCTCACCCCAGAAGCCCTCCCGTACTCCACTACTCTGGGGGGGTGGCTGTCCCACACCCGTCGGGCGATGAACATCGCAAGGAGAAGAGGCTTTTACAGACAGGAGGTGAACAACACGCTCTGGGAGCTGCCCAGGAGATACACATCCCTGCACCCGCTGGGCTCCGGGGCCTACGGCTCCGTCTGGTGAGTGGGGTCCTGCTCGCACCGCCCGCGGCAGCGCGGGCCGGGCTGGGGGTGTTTGAACTTCCGTGCCGGGGGGGAAACGAGGAGGTGCTTGGCAGCACCCCTCCATTAAAGAGGGACATTTGCATGTGTGATGGGGACAGGCTGCCTCCTGCTCCAGAGCGCGGCTGGAGACTCGCTCGCTTGAAGAAAATGTTTGCCCCTTTGGTCAGCCCGGGTGGGCAGAGGTGCCAGGGCAGCCGAGCGTCACCTCGGCACTGGGGCCACCTCGGCACTTGGGGTCACCTCGGCACTGGGGCCACCTCGGCACTTGGGGTCACCTCGGCGATGGGGCCACCTCGGCACTGGGGCCACCTCGGCACTGGGGCCACNCTCGGCACTTGGGGCCACCTCGGCACTGGGGGTCACCTCGGCACTTGGGGTCACCTCGCCAGTGGGGCCACCTCTGCGCTGGGGGCCACCTCGGCACAGGGGCCACCTCGGCACTTGGGGTCACCTTGGCAGTGGGGTCCGGCAGATTTTGAGCTGCTTTGGGCTCGAGCTTGCGTCCTGCCTGGCAGCACAGGCTGGAGGCGGGGGAATACCTGGGTGTCTGGAAGGGATTTGTGGGTGATTGCAGAGGTGGGAGCTGGAACAGGCTGTCCGTGCTGCTCTGCCCCAGGCAGCTGATGCTGGGCAGCCTGGGGGAAGCAGCTGGACAGTGCAATCCCCACCCTGATACTGCTTCCAGTTTGAAATCATAAAGTGGGTAGGAATTACTGTAAACCAGGATCAATAACAGACTGGGACTTCCTTCATGGCTGATGATAAACCCCAGCCCACAAGAGAGCAGAAGGAGCTGCTGTTAATTATTCAGCCGGGCAAAGCTGCCTGAAGCAAGAGCAAGCACGAGTCAGAATTGCTGGGTTTACACTGACAAACCAGAGATGGCAACTCTGAAAGGCTAAATATGAAACAGTCCATTGATAGTATCTGAATAGAGCCCTTATTTCATAACGTGCTGAGCTAAAAATAATAATAAAAAAAAGGTGTGTCCGTTTTTATAGGTGTCGGGCAAAGTCTGGCCTGCCACTGACACTAATCCTGAAACCCTGGTGCCCAGGTTTTGTCCTTTTTCTGCAGCTTCCAATTTACAGAGAGGCACCCCCTTGGCTGCCCAGAGGCATTTAGATTCTTAAGTAAGTCCTGCAAAATTAGGCAGGATTAGACTTGACTTTTAATTTATATTTGTACAGTGTTCTCTGATTTTTATCACAGAGAAAATCAGGAAGAAAAATAAAGACAGGACAAAAAAAAAAAAAAGGAGAGAAATCTTTTCAAGTTTCCTTGCTCATCCTAAAAAAGCAAACATCAAAAAAAAATTTAATGGTCTCTGTGAAGCTCTTGGCTGCTCTGGAGCTCTCAAGGAGGGAGGGAGAGGAGGGTGTTGAAGCGGCCCAGGGGTCCAGGGTGGTTTTGAATGGACAGAGCTCAGCAGGGAGGGCTAGGTGCCGATTCCTGTACAAAGCTGAGGCAGAAAATGTGGAGTTAGGATTTGCTGTCCTCTGCTGGGAATTGCTGAGAAAATTTCCTATTGCAGCTTTATGCAGCAGCAGCTTTTACACCTTCTTGAGCAGCTGAGAAAGGAACTCAGGAGAAACAGCAAAGGCTTCTTTCTGTCCTTATTAATTTGCCAAAATCTGTAGTGATTTGGCTTCCAGCTGAGTGTAATTGTGAGAGAAGAATCTTCTGACCCCTCCAACACTGGTCTTGCTGATCTCTACCAGCCAGGGCAGGGACACAGCTCTGCCTGCCTGGGGTCACCCCAAACTGCATCTGTTCACTAAATCTGTGCTGGGGAGAGCATGGGGGGCTCTCTCAGCTGCATCGACTGAATCAGCTCTGGGGTGGGATCATGGCAAGGCTGTAACCAGCGCTGTCTGTGCTGTGCAGGCTCAAGCTCCACCAGCAGCTCTCCTGTGCTGGGTGCTGGGGTTCAATGCTCTGTAGGTCAGCAGCTGGGAGGGCACCCTCAGATCAGGAAATCTGCCTTGGATTCTGCAGTTTGACTCCCTGGTCTGAGTCCCTTCCTCCTTACTGGCTCCTCCTTATGCAGTGCTGTCCCCTCTGCTGACATCTGCTGAAGTCCTAAAACAGAGACAAAACCTTACTAAGGGTCCTCCTACAACACCCTGCAGCATCTTCAGCTGCCTTGTGTAGCTGTTCCTGCACTTCCTTTGCTTCTCCTGACTCAATATTTGTCAGTGCAAGGCTGGAGGATGCAGCTGGAAGCCATGGGATTGAACATGATGATTTACACCTCTTCTGTTCCTGTGGGAGATGGGATAGGGATTTCTGAAACAGTGGGAACTGCTCTGGGAATCCACAGTGGGATTTGGCAGGGAAAATCCCTTTTTTCATGTTTGCCTCTTGGGAGGAGTCAAGGAGGGGCTGAGACACTCCTGAAAAACACCACTGAGAACCCTGAATTACAGCTGTCTGTCTGAGGACCTCTCTTCCCTCCTTTGCAATCTGAGCAAGGAGCCTCCAGAGGAAGAGGAACTGTCACAGGATTGCTGTGTCCAGCTGCAAAAAGCCAATGTGACCAGCAGGAATAACACAGCATGTCTGTAGCAATGGCTGCTGTACTAGGTTTTCATCAGCTTTAGAGAAGAGTCTCATTTTCAGCCAGGCTTGCTCTTACACAGAAGCGAATGTGTAATCAAGGATTCTGAACACAGCAGGATTAATTGCAGCAGAATTTTCAACATGACATCCACTGTCTTTGCTCCAGAACACAGTGAAGGCAGCTGGCCTGCCCTAAAATACAACAACCTCCAAGCAGATGGCAAAGCAGAAACTTCCATCTTTATTCCCTTATCTCCATGCATTAGGGAAGGAGATGGCAGTTAGAACTAATTCTGACCTTTAACCATTTGTGTTTCACTTTCAGCTCTGTTACCTCCAGCTCACTTCTGCAGGTTGAAGGGAATAAAGATGAGCCACTCATGCTTTCCTTGGTGTCCCACCTCATCCCTCAAAGAGCACAGGCTGTGGTCTGCTGCCCAAAGCCACATAGGGTAACATCTGTGTGTGCAGAGCTCCACTGAGCTCTCAAAGGACCTTTGTCTGCTGTCCTGTGAGCACAGGAATCAACTCTTCTCTAGGAGATGACTGTGGGGTTGCAGAATCTGTTAAAACATACTGCTGACATCAGAATGGTTTTTTATTTGCCTGCTGCAGTTCAGCCATAGACAAGAAGACGGGTGAGAAAGTGGCCATCAAGAAGCTGTGCCGCCCATTCCAGTCAGAGATCTTTGCCAAGAGAGCCTACAGAGAGCTGATGCTGTTGAAGCACATGCAACATGAGAATGTGAGTGCTCATTTCTCCTCTTCCTGCTGACACAGGGGTGTTTCCTTGCCACCTGGGAGCAAGTCCTTGGTGGCATCACCTGTGTTTTAATTGACATTTGGTATGTGCAGGCAGTCTCAGGGTTTACCTGTGACCTGTTTGCTGTGCCCAGGCTGGAGCAGGTGTGTAATGGGTGAGCCCAGGTATTAGTAAGAGGGAAGACATTTGTGCAGCATCAGTGAGGAGTCCCTGGGTTCCTCAGATAGAATTCTCTGTGTTCACCCAAGTGCATGTGCCAGTGGAGAGCTGATGAGTGCCATGTGCACAGCAGATGCTTTCCAGATTTAAATGTGGGCTTCTCTCCTTCCTCAGGTCATTGGGCTGCTTGATGTCTTCACCTCCACTGCCTCCTACCAGGGGTTCCAGGACTTGTAAGTCTGGAGTTGTTTGCTCTGTCTAGATTTAACTATTTTGCAAGGCAGCTGTGTCTTAGCAGCAGTGTAACAGAGAGGGATGAGGTGCAAAGGGACCAAGACTAGAATCCAGGCATCCCCAAATAAAGCAGAGAACCAAGAGCACACATCAGCTCCCAGGGCTGACACAGCCAGAACACATGAACAGATCCCACCCCTGCTCACAGCTGGGACACCACAGCATGCACAGACCAACCTGTGCAATGAGGATGTGTTACATTCCATGGTGCCTCACACGTAGGGTGACCCATGCTAGCACTGAGTGACTGCTGAGCTAAGGGGCTGCTCTCAAAATGGGAGAAGTATTGTTCATCAGGCCTCAGGGCAATTAAACTTAGAATTTGAAAGATCTGTCCTTCTTTTCTGCTTGATTCTGGCTCTTCTCAATTAATTTTTTTGGCATTTTCCCTCCATGTTCATGGTCATGTTGGACAAGTCCTTTTCCCTTCCCATCACTGCAGATGAGCAGTGTGAGCCTGGGTTTGGCTGATGACTGAGTGTTAGCAGCCTGCAGGAGGAGCATTTGAAGGTTCTCAGAGCAGTTCCTGCACGAAGACCATCAAGTAATTAGCAGCCTCAGCAGGCAGGTACAGAAGGAAGCTGGATGTTGTCTTCTGAGGCAGGGCTGGAGAACATTACAATGACAAATTTGGGAGCCAGTGCAGCTGCTTTGCTGTTTCAGCTCCTGGGTGGTGAAGGCTGTCCAAAATTAAACTTCACTTGAGGTCTAAACTAATTCAGGATCCTGAAGATTCTTGTTCTTACCTGACATCAGATATCTGATTTCAAGGGAGAAGAAACAGCAATTTTCAGAACAGGCTGAAATTCCAGCTTCTCTGCAGGATGTGCTAGTTAGCCAGGAATAGTCACAACAACTCATTTTCCTTACAGTGAGTTACACAGCCAGAAAAACCAAACCAAGTGAGAACAAGGCTAGCCTGGTCCCCTGCATTTTTCTTCCAGACTCAGGGCCTTGTCTTACTGCCTTTTAGCTACCTGGTGATGCCATACATGCGGACAGATTTACAAAAGATCATGGGACATGAATTCAGTGATGAGAAGATCCAGTACCTGGTCTACCAAATGCTGAAAGGGCTGAAGGTAGGTGGGTGTGGAGGAGTTTAGTGACTCCCTCTGTCTCCTCTGTGTGTCACCCCTGGGTTGACCCTAACTAAACTCCCCTCCAGTACTGTACAGGAGGATGTGGGGAGTATCCCCTCAGAACAGGTATTGGCTGTTGAACCATTCCTGTTCCAGCACACATCAATAAAATGAGTGTTTGCTTACATCAGTCAGTTGGGTATCAAAGTAATCAGCAGCCACAGGCCTTGGGATACTTCTTCCACTTGCTTCTCTCTCTGCCTTGCCCAAACCCTCAGCAAAACTCTGCACAGAGAGGGAGAGGCTGGCAGCAGCAGGAGCTTCTCTGAACCCGTCACAGAGGCTCTCAGGGGAGAACACAGAGGGAATAATTTTCTGTTCAGGAGCACAATAAGGAAGGAATATGTTCCTGTAACTGGCTCTGAGGGAGCTGAAAGCAATCACTGTAAAGTCTGGGATGCAAACACAGAGCTTTCCAGTTGTCCTCTCACATCCTTCCCCTGGAGTCACAGCAGTGGCTTACAGGCATCAATGGGTTCACCTAAATCACACTTCTCCCAGGTCACTGCTACCTTGAGTTTAAATAAAGGGGGGAAGAACACACAGAAGGTTTGACTGGTGTGCTAAAACCCCTGTAGTCAGTTTTGGGCTGAGATTATTTTTTTGAACACCCAAAATAACCATGTTCTCATGTCATCTGCTGTAACCTTGATGACTTTGATAGTCTGAAGCTGTTGTTGTACTTGCTCTAAGGAACTATTGCTTCATCCCTCCTCTTCTGCTCTGTGCATCTTCTTTAGACTGGCAATAGCACTGTAAATACTGTCAGTAATTTGGGGCAGAAATTTCTTTTCAAACTGCTGCCCTAGGGACCAGGGACCTGTAAAAGGCTGCAGAGGTTTGTTCTCGGCAAGTTCTTGTTTGTAGCTCTTGTTTCTCTGCTGGAGAACAGAGAATTTTGTCTGCTGGTGATCACATTGTGGCTCCTCTTTTTATTGCAGTATATTCATTCAGCTGGCATCGTCCACAGGGTAAGTTCATGTGTGCTCTTATTCTGATTTTTGTCTGAGAAACACAGCATAGTCATAAAGTTACTAAATTCCTAACCATCATTTCACTAATAGCAATGTCTGCTCTAATTTTCCATCCTGTCTGCTCTCTTTTCCATCCTACACCCTATATATGTTTGGATTTTCTAATTCGTGCAGTATTTTGAGAAAATGCTGTATTTTCTTATGAGCTGAGAAGCATTTTATGATGCTTTCTGAATTAAAACTGTTTCAGAAAAGAATCAAATAGCAATCTAAAGCTGTACAGTATAGCAGGCATGGTGTTTATTCAGTCATTTGCTGAACTGACACTGAACCTGGGGTGTTATGGGACCACATCAAAGGCAAGCAGAGGTTCAACTGAGAGTTGTGTTAATGGATTGCAACTTGAAACATCCAATTTTTCTGTTCCTGTCTGTTGTAGGACCTGAAGCCAAGTAACCTGGCTGTGAACGAAGACTGCCAGCTGAAGGTAGGTGGCAAAGCAGCACTTTGCAGCACATCAGCTCGTGGAGGAACTGCTCTGCCAGCAGGAAATTGGCACTGTCATGTTTCTTCTTCCCTCCTGAGCCTCCATTCCAGGCCTTGTGTTCTTCAGAAGCTGCAGCAGTGGGAAATACTCCCCTGCTGATGTCACTTGCTGAATCAGGACACAAGACCTCAAATGAGCCTTCTGTCACTGTAATCCTCGAGGATGGCAGTGTGTAATGACTTCCTAGAGAAATTCAGCACTGCTGAGCAATACTTGCAGCAGCTGGATGATCCCTGAAGGGTAACTGCATTCAGCTGCAGTTGCCCTTTGGTTCTCATGGACATTGTGGTTGTGATTCCAGACAAAGTCATTTTCAGGGTTGCTCTGAAGGGTTTGCTTGCTGCTGGCTGGTGTGGTGCTCTAGCATGTATTTTCTGTAATGTATTTTGCAGG
The DNA here is from genome assembly GCA_013400855.1 of Buphagus erythrorhynchus. Lineage (NCBI taxonomy): Eukaryota > Metazoa > Chordata > Aves > Passeriformes > Sturnidae > Buphagus > Buphagus erythrorhynchus. The sequence goes on along the minus strand of VZTT01035900.1, from coordinate 10,560 downwards.
GAGTGGCTCTGCTGCCCATAAAGGTTGGGTCAAGCTTGTTCAGCATTGAGGGAGAGGCCATGCTGTGTCACCTGCAAGGTGTTCTTGTAGGAAAGGGCGAGTTGTGGTGACCTGGGAGCATGCCTTCATCACCAGGTCACAGAGCAACTCCAATAAATCACATTGACTCGAAACTTAAGCTTCAAGAAAGGAAGTGACCTTCCAAGGAGCATAAAGCACTGGTCCTTCAGCAGGAGTTTGCAGCTGGCTTGCAATTTACAGTGGAATTAAGACATGTTAATTCTTTGAACCATCCTGTGGGTGTCTGTGGTGTAGTTGGAGCTTTGTTATTATCTGATTGCAGCTACTCCATTTTCTCTTACAAGTAGAGTCTCACTTGCCCATAGGATTTCTCTTTTCTCTACTGCCCTCCCTTCTCCTTATTCTTCCTTTGGCACTGCAGATCCTGGATTTTGGCTTGGCCAGACAGGCTGATGCTGAGATGACTGGCTACGTGGTCACACGGTGGTACAGAGCCCCAGAAGTCATCCTGAACTGGATGCATTACAACCAGACAGGTGAGCAGCCCTGCCCTAGCAGTGTGACTCCCTGGTGATGAGCTGGGGGATCCTGCTGGCTCAAGTCTCACTGAATTGTCCAGCTGTTTTTCCTCTTTATCATCAGTGTTCCCTGGAGTAGAGCAGATCCCAGAGGTGTTGCACAACTCCCAGAGCTGGTGCTGGCAGGAAATGATGAAAGCAGAGATTTTAGCAGCATAGAAAGAACAGAGGAGGGTGGGAAGCAGTGAAATTTAAATCAGTGCTTGCTGCAAGCAAGCAAAAGCGACAGCCCCAGCAACCACTGCTGCCTTTTAAATGTTTTTTTTTCCTTCCTTTCCCCCCTTCCCTCCTTTTTCTCTCTGAACAGTGGATATCTGGTCTATTGGCTGTATCATGGCAGAAATGCTGACTGGGAAAACACTCTTTAAAGGAAAAGACTGTATCCTTTCAAGCTGAACCTTTTCCTTGAGCAGAGTAATAATTATTGGTGTGTGTGGAAGGGTTTTTATGAATAAGGCTACTGAAAAAAACAGGTGTCTGATTTATCAGGAGGTAATCACAAGGACCAGTCTTTTTGGGGAGGAAAACAGAAGAGGACCTCAGAAATACACCTCTGTGGTAGCATGGTTCTTCATCAGCTGTTCAACCTTGTGTGGCCATAGCTCCAGTCCCAAAACTTCGTATATCCTTCCAATCCCATGGATGTGTGTCCTGGCATAGTGTGCCAGAAAAATGATCTGTTGATGGAAATGGCATGCCAGGAAGAAAGGCTTGGAGCTCTTTTTGCCAGTCTAATGAATCTCTACTTGTGTGACTGTGGTGGGTTTGTATCATGAGCTAACTGTACTCTCACAGGCTGAGCTGTGGTGGGGGTCTCCAGGGCTTGCCCCTCAAAGGGTGATCTTTAACACAGCTTGCCAGACCTGGATCAACTGACCCAGATCCTGAAAGTGACAGGGCATCCAGGAGAGGACTTCTTGGAGAAGCTGGAGGACAAAGCGGTAAGGAAGCTCCCTGTGGATTTGGGTCCTGCTGGCAGAGGTGTCAGGGGAAGGGGTTGATTTGTGTTTGGCATGGGAGAGGTGCTGCCTCTAGAGCAGGGAAGTGCAGCAGCAGCCTTTTCCCCTGGGCAAGGAAGGTATTTCTGTGTGCTGGTGGCACATCTGATGGAGCTGGTGCTGTTTTGGGAATGGCTGTGTTTGGCAGGGATCCCACGTGAGGTGCCTGATGCCCCAGCATCACCAATCTTCTCTGTTCTCCAGCTTGGCTCTTAAAACAGAAGATTTTCCTCTGTCTTGACCAATAAAAACAGTTCCTTGTAACCTTCTTGCTGAAATGGGACATCTGGGATGCTTTGCTCTTCTCTTACTTGCCTTTGCTCATCAGAGCCATGAGACTGAGAGCTGTATTTCACACCTGTCCACGTGCAGTAACTGTGCTTTCCTTGCTCTTTCAGGCAAAGAGTTATATCAAGTCCCTTCCTAAAATCCCCAAGAAGGATTTGTCTGTGCTTTTCCCTAAAGCAAATCCTCAGGGTAAGTAATCTCCAGCATTTCTCATGAGTTTTCACAGCTGGAAAAGAGGCAAGCTCACTGCCACAGCCCCAACTTTATTTCTCCTTCCTGTAATTTCTTGCTACTTTTTTCCCTTGCAGTTTGTGACCCTGCCCTTCCTCAGGGAAAATACGTATAAATTAAAAGACTTTTTATTGGCATTACAATAGCAATGTTCTGCTGTTCTTGGCCATTTACAATTTAAAAAAAAATATTATTTTTAAGTACAGTGTAGATCCTGTTTGTTGAATACCTGGATCTAGCAATACTTAACAGACAGCTGATGTGAAATTTTCAGGGTAAGAATTAATGTCTTAGAAAGAGCTCTCTTCCCAGGTAACTTAGAGGTGAGAGCAAGCAAAACTCTTCTAGAAACTGAATGGAAGAAAGTCTTAAAATGTTAAAACCGAGTGGGAATGGGGCTGACAGACTAGACAGCATCTGAGTCTCCTGCCCTCCTCTTTACCAGGGATGTATAGGTTTCTATACAGATTACTCATGTTAAGACTCCTTTGAGATGCAGGGCTCTGAATGAAAGCAAACGATTAAAACTGAAAAATATCTTGAGGTTACTGACTTACTCCACATATTTCTACAGCCCCATCTGTGCAGCAAGGCTTATTCAAGTCTAATTTGTTATTTCTGTACAATTTAACCTCTCTAAGTAAGAGCTCCTTGAGGCTGCTGCTGGGCAGACTTTGCATCTCCACTGATGGGAGCTCCTTGCTGCTTTGGCCAGGTTGAGGAATCTCTTCAGTGTTCAGGTCTGGAGATGAAACACTGGAAATATCAGTGCCACTCTTGCAGGGTTCATGCACAGGGTGCCTGTGCTCCCCTGCACCTTGCCTAGTCCTGTTCCCATCCTCTACAGCTGTGGACCTGCTGGACAAGATGTTGCAGCTGGATGTGGAAAAGCGCCTCACAGCAACAGAGGCCTTGGCTCACCCCTACTTCGACCAGTTCCGAGACATCGAGGAGGAGACAGAGGCACAACACTCCTATGATGATTCCCTGGAACATGAAAAGCTTTCAATAGAGGAGTGGAAAAGTAAGAAGTTTATTTTGAGGTTCCTGTCTAGCATGGGACTTTCCTAGCCCTCTTTCTTTCCTGTACAGATGCTGAGGAAGGCTGTGATTGCCTGCTGATGCCTCAATGGTAGTGCACAGATCTCTTGCTTTTATGCATTCAGCAAAGATCCCTTCAGCTCTTCAGGCAGACTTTTTTTGTCTCTCTCCTTTGTCTCTTTCAGCTGCCACTGGATGCCTTTTTCTGCACATCCAACACTCCAACTTTTATTTGTGTCCTCTAAAATCACACGTTCATGGTTATTTTGTTCTGTTTTTTCAAGAGCACATTTACAAGGAGATCCTGACCTTCAGCCCCATTGCACGGAAGGATTCAAAGAAGAGAAGTGGGATGTCATTATAGTGATGGTGCAGCTGTGGCTGGGACTCAGTTCTCCTTGATGACATCGAATTCACTCCACACTGCATTGCTGGTGGCCAACTTTTGGCCTGTGGGACCTCTCTACATGTGCAAACACAAGGATGACACTGTGCTGTGTGCATTGGACTTTGTTCTACTAAAGGGGAAGCACCCCAGACACTTTTCAATATAAAAGATAAATATATTCTTGTTGAAACTTTAAGTGGGAGAATTTTACCTGGTGTTTCTTTTTTTTAACCCCTGTATTTGTCCACTTGAGAGGAGGGGTTTAATTTTTTCTCACTAGTCTTTTCAAGCACAGGGTTTAGTACATTAATTATGGATGAGGTAAAGAAAAAGGAAGTGAGTCCTAAGCAAAAGGAACAGAAATACTGAATTTCAGCATAACAAGATCTTAACCAATCTCACTCTGGCTGTGTCCTGCTTCCCTGAGCAGTCACAGAGCACCCAGCAGAGCAAGGCTGCTGGGATGGTGTCAGCTCCAGGGCACCAGGGAATCACCCTGTGTTCAGAGCAGCTACAAACTCATCCTCTCATCTATACATACAATTCTGCTCAGATGCTTCCCTTCCAGAGCCATTGCCTCTTTCTTTTTTATTTTTTCCCTGCTTATTTCATTCACTGGGATTTGAGCAGTGTTGTCTCCTCCTCACTACCAGCAGCAAACACAGCCTGGGAATTCAAGGCCTCTTCCCACAGTGCCAGACTGGGAGTCCCAGGCAGCTGCACAAGATAGTTTGAATATGGAGCTGCAGGAAGTTTTCTAGCCTGTGCTGAAACTGGGGCATCTGCAGATCCACGGTTATCAATACAGTCACTTGACAGTGCAGGCACAGCTGCTGGTTGTGATAACACCTTTGGACTGCAACACCTTCTTCCCTATGGTGATCAGGCACATTCAGCCAATCATTCCAAAGTCCATCCCAAGGGAACTGTGCCCAGAGCTAAGTGCCTTCTCTGTATCAGAGCTCAGAGTTTCCAGGACTAGAGAAAAGGATTGAGAAGATATTTGACTTCCTCAGTAATACGTACAGTTCTCAACTCCCCTCCTCTTTTGTAGTTGCTGACTTATTTTGGTTTGGTTTAGCCAGGTTGGTTGTTTTCAGTACTCTCTAATTTTCTTCTTAAGTAATGTTCAGTTTTGCTGTACAGACCACAAGTATGGGAAAACTGCAGCATTTCCAGAATTTTCTGATCTCTCTTCTCCACTGGGAACTGGACACAGTGATGTCATGTTGCTTGGCTGCCTCCCTGTTGCAGCTCATGGCATGCAGCACAGGATAACCCTGCAGTGACTGCAGTTTTTGATAGGATGGTGTTGATGTTTGCCTGCTGTAGCTGCACAGACGGTCCATGATGATAAGAGGAGGCTTCTCTTGGCTCATATGTGTCTGGGTCATGTACAAGCCCTTTTATTTCACTCCTCTCTTAGGTAGGGACAGTGAGCACAGAACTGTTGGGATGTGTCCTCAATTCCCTGGAAATTCAATGTTTTCTTATGCAGCATTCTTTTGTAAAGAGCTGGGCTGGGGGATGTGCACTAATGTTCTGCTGGCTGTCCTGAAAAACACAGCTTGAGATTTAGGCTTCATCCTTTCCTCTTGCTAAGGAACAACCTTCATTTTCCTTGAATGGCAGAAGAGAGTTCTAGCTGCATCTGTCAAACTGCAGCTGGAATACTGTTCTTTTGAATCTGACCTTGCTGCCACGTGCATAATTTTGAACAGAGGTTGGAGAGAAGCTCTCTGCAGCTGCCATTAGCATCTCAGAGAGCTACAGATGTTTAGAGCTGCCTGTGCCAGGGCAAAATGAGGCTTGGTGCTTTGCAGTGGAGGGTCACTGCCCAGGTGAGTGTGAGTGCTCAGGGAGATATTTTAGGGCTGTGGGTGAAGCAGGCTGCCCTCCTGGCTATATGCAACCCTGGACATGGAGAGGCAGAGAAGTCTTAAAAGCTCAGTCTTGTAGACAAATTTGAGTACATCTATGGAGACCTTTAGAGTAGAGAGCTCTCTTTCAGAAGGTCATCTCTAAAGTCAAAGTCATCTGTTAAGGCAAAGAACCCACTGAGACACTCATGAACCACTGTGTAAATGGGAATGCAGGGTATTTCTTAATCATCTTGCCCTCCTTCAAAAGGGAATAGATAGACCTGAAGAGTTTTCTGTCTTAGTAATGATGACTGACAGAGAAAACATCCTCATGGTAAAGGAATGTACTGAGTAGTCTGCTGGTAGTTGAAAAGGGACTTGGATAGTTTTGAAGAATAATTTAAAATGCCCTTTGGGAATTGTCTGTCTGAGCAGAGGACAAGCATGAAGAGGCACTGGGGACATGTGATACAAATAGGTGTGAGAAAAACAATTGTAAGCATAACTGAGTAGGGTAGATAGATTTTGCAAACATCAGTCTTATTTGTTTTAGGGATAGCACATAAAGGCTCTTCAGCATCAGTCTTTCTGCTGAGTATACACTCACTTTCAGGGACTGGGTTCTGGTTTTCTCAGTAGGTTTACACTTACCCTGAATGCTCTGAAATTGCAAGAGCAATCCCAACAGCTGCTGTGTGGGCTCCGTGCTCTGGTTTCATTCATTCACCCACCAACCCCATACAGTGACAGAACACTGTGCAAAAGGATTACCCAATATCCCAACAAATGTGGGGAGCAGGTGCTCTGTAAGCCCAGGAAACCTGGAGGTGTATGCATATTTGTTTTCTGTGGTATGTATCAACCAAGAACTCAAAACAGACAGTAGAAAATGTAGCAGTGGAGTATCTGTATAGACCAACCATCCCAGAGCTCCTGGCATCCAAGGACGTGTTTCAATGAACAGCAATGAGCTACCAGAAGGGAGAGGTGGGGGGAAATCCTATTGACATTTCCTGAAAGGAGTTTGAAAAACATCTGCTTGACAGAGCCAGTGACTCAGGCCAAGGCTGGAATCCTTCAAAATCAGCACCAGAACTAGGAGGGGGTGTGTGACCCTGACAGACACTGAGAGTCAAGGCAGAAATTACCTCATGCAGAGGTGCAGCAGTGCCTGGTGGATGACTCACACTGACACATAATTCATGGACATTCCTTTCATTACAAGTATAGTTTACATACTTAAAAATACAAAACCAAGTGATAAAAATCCCTCAGCCATTAAGCAGTCCAAAATTCCATTAATCAGGCCAGCCAAAAATATGTTTGCTGTTAGCACTGAGTTTGTATGATAAAAATTTACATGGATATATGGATGGAATTTTTGTGCCTATCTCAGATAACATAACATGTGTCTAACTTGGAATGCTATTTACTTGCTAGTCTTACTTTCATTTCTGACTTCCAAGCATCTTTTTTTAATTTGGAAAATAAAGCCTTCAGAAAGAATCTTTCTCTGTAAGTTTATTTTGACAGCTAATTAGGTCTGTGAAGTTGCAGCTTTATGGGGCCTATTTGTTAGGTACTTGCACATGTAGGTGGGAAACAAAAAGCAGATGAAGGAATGATTATTTTATTTTCTTAAGAGATGCCACAAAATTAGAGGATTTTTTAAGAGCGATAATAGTAGCTGTGTTTTGGATACCACCTAGAAACCTTTCAGTGTACAATTTTGAAAATTTCCACAGCCTCTTAGAAAACTACTTATTTCATTCTGTAGGAAAAAGACACATCATCTGTTTTCATATTTAACATTTTCACATTTTAGGTAGCAGACTAAACAAATAATGTTCACGTTTTAAGTATGTGATAATGGGAAAGAAGAAAAACATAGAAAATTATTAACACATCTAAGAATTCTAGTGAGATTCTGTACAAAGGATGTACCTTTTCATATTCCCATGTCTTGCTGTTGCCTGAGCAACCAGGGAAAGCGTTCCTAATCCTCTGCATTTTTCCTGTATCATGGGTCAGCAGAGTGTTGGCTGGAAACGTGATTATGGTTGTTTTTCTTTTCACAGCTGAGAGAAACAAAACATGAAAGATTGAATGAAGACCAAGAATAGCCAGTACTAATTTGCTTTCCCCCCAAAAGGATGGACACTCGCTGCACTAATTGTACTTATCATGGAATCATTCAGGTTGGAAAAGGCCATTAAGATCATTGAGTCTAAATCCCACTGAAAATGTGAGTGTCAAGGTGAATGTGGTTTAGGGGATGTTTTGCCTGATTTCTCTCTACAAGGCCATTTTCTGAGCACAGGAGCTTACACAGCTTTTAATGTGATGTTCAGCTGGTGCTGGCTCACAGCTGATTCAGTCAGCTCTCCTTTTTTGTTGGAATGCACTCCACTAAATAACACTGAAGGGTTAGTACATTATATCTGCAACCCTCATTGATTTGCTGTTACATGAAAGTGAGTTAATTTATTTTAGCCAAGTTTGGCTGGAAAAATAAAAATTCTCCTGCCATAAACCATCATTTCAGACCTGTCTTCAGAACACTTCAACTGAAAAAAAATGTTTTAATATTAGAGGACATTGAGATTTAAAACATAAGGACCACTGAGAATGTAGTAAGCTCCACAAGCTGGGTGCTTGTGTAACCTCTCTGATGTTAGTGAGGCTGAAGAGGGTTATAAATATGTACATAAAATTCCAGTGAAAATACATGGCAACTCAAGCTCAGTTTTGAGGTATCAGGTTTTAACCTTTAATGCATAAGGGACCTGTTTAGCAATTGCTCTAATTTCAGCAATTCTGAAGAAATCAGCAGCAGAACAAACAGCCAAAGAGAGATACAAACATAACTCAGTTTTGAGGCTTAATAAATCAACAAAGAAAAAGGTCAGCTCTCAATTCTAAATGATAATTCTCTTCCCTTTTTAAGTATGTCTTATATGCTTGAATAAACATAGAGAATTGCAATATGAATGAAGGTGCCTGACTCCGTCTTGGCTGCTGCTTTCATTTGAAGCAACATCACTAATTTTGCACTTGCACCCTTTAAAAACTGGGACAACAAAGGAATTGAATTAAGCTGTGCCTCTGGGATTTGAGAGAAGTTCAAGATGTTTTTTCAAATAATGTATTAGTTCCACAGCTTTGATATAAAACTAAATGATGAATAAGTTGTTTTGATGTTGTAACACATGGCCCTCAGTCATCAGAGATGTCTGGACATTTCTGTGCACACTTCATCCTTGTTCTTAATAGGGAATCTAATACGATTATAATAAGCTAATTCCAGTGCACATTTATGAGTATAACGTTTCAAAACTGAGGTAAAAAATGAAAGAGTTTGCAAAAGTCAGTCATATAAAAAAAGTAAAAAACCAAAAATTCAAGTAAAACCCTGTTAAAATTCCCACATAAAGAAGGAAAATCACAGGATGGCCTGGCTTGGAAGGGACTTAACATCTGTGTGCAGTCCCCTGGTGTGGAACACCTTTCACTAGAGCAGGTTACTTAGAGCCCCATCCAACCTGGCCTTGAACAATCCCAGCAATGTGGCAGCCACAGCTTCCCTCGACAACCTGTTCAAGTGCCTCACCAGCATCACAGAGAATTTTTTTCCTATTACCTAATCTAAACCTCCTCTCTTTTAGTTTTAAACCATTCCCCCTTGTCCTGTCCCTACATGCTCTTGTACAAAGTCTCTCTTCATCCTTACTTAGGCTCCTCTCAGGTACTGAAGGGCTGCAATTAGGTCACCCCAAAGCTTCCCTTTCCCAGGCTGAACAAATCCAGTTCTCTCAGCCTTTGAAGTGGTTCATCAATTATTGAAATATTTTATTTACTGTTTAACCATGAAGAAAATGCAGCTATAGATTATTTTAGGGTTTGTTTTATCCTTTATGGCTAGGACCATACTGTTATACAGCTGTCCTTTGAGAGTGAGATCACTTGAAATCAGTGAGAATACTGGGACTTCATTTCTAAATCCTTGATATATCATTTTTCATGCGAGACAAGAATAGATTATTATTTATTTTCAAGTTTTGGTATGTAAATAGTAGATCTGTAAAAAAGTATACACCATACATACACAGTAATACTTCAAAGGTGATATGTAAAGACTGTTCAGCAGTAAGTAACGTTTGCCTTTGCTTTTAAAGCTGCAACAAGCTCTGGCCCAACAGGAGTAATTGCAAAACAAACTGTCACAGACTGGCTGCTCTCAGATTCTGTGGTTAACATACGTTAAGAGACAAAAGATCTCCAGCTGGACTGTAAATGAGGGAAAACAGCATTCATTGCTTCCTTCTAAAACAGTTAATTCTATAAATTTCAGATGGTGATATTATGCAATACTCTGCGCAGAGTGGGAGGTGGAACACACATATGCTCAAGTATGTGGCATGCTCTGTAAAAAGTAAGTGTGGGAGCCTCTGCAATTGCTATCTCAAATCTTATCTCAGTTGCTAACTTAACTTCTTTCTTGTTTGATCCCCTCAGTCCCTCTCTCACTGTCCCTCCAGCCTGTCACACCTCTGCATGTGAAGAGACCACCTGCACCTGAAATACTGGTCTACAAAATAAATACAGGCTCTTGCCATTTACATCGTTTGTTTGATGTTGCTTGTTTAGACTAACTGTGGCAGGCCAAGGTTCTCTGGGAGTGTAGCTGGGTTGGACTCTGGCGCCTGGCGATGCTCCAGGGCGTTTTCTGGGACCCCACACCTCCTGCAAAAAAAGCGGGCTGCAAGAAGAAGACACCCCAAATGAGCCTGGGACAACAATCCCACCTCATTTCCCGTGGCCCGACGGCTCCCGGCTGTGAGGTACCGGCCTGGGATGGGCCCGCACGGTTGTACCCGAGCTCCCAAACCCCAACCCCGCGGATGATGAGGGGACAGGCGAGGCGCAGGGGTAGCTCCGGCTGCCGGGAGGCCGCGGCTCCCCGGTGCTGCCTCGTCAGCCACGGAGGGGGCCACGGGCAGCAGCGGCCCCCGCCTAAGCCATGAGGGCAGCGCGGAGGGACCCCCCGCCCTCCCGTCACCACCAGCCCCCGGGGGCCTCCCGCTCGGCGCGGCCCGGGTGTGGGAAGGCACCGGGGAGGGGCGGGCGGTGCCTGCCCGCGGGGGGAGCGGAGC